>DWQK01000323.1:0-22468 GCA_018231225.1 Noctuana stator
AAGCGAGTTGCCGAAATCTTGGCTTTGTAAAATCTATTTTGTCATAGTTTTCGAATTCAGAGGCGTCAATGCCCACGCTAAGGAAGTCATTAGGTATAACGGCGAGAGGTTTTTGATGTTCGTCAATGGTAACAAAACAGCGTTCGCCTATGTTGAACTTTACGAATACAGCTAGCAAAGCGATGTTGCAGCACAATGCTACGGAACAAATAGCTATTAAACGTTTATTAGACCACATTTTATAAATGAAAAAACATAGCCACCTTTGATGGAATATCACTTTAACTCCACAGCACAAAATGAACACTAAAATTTCATATTACCTATGTTTAGTGCAGAAGTAAAACTTCACATTAAAAAAAACAGTCCATCTGCAACTGAACTGATGAATTGATGATTCTCATCTCATCTAAATCCAAGAGTACATAAAAGTTCATAAAACATAAACATAAATTATGACGTACACATTCTGACTTCTGACGTGACGTTGACACTGACAGTGTTGTCTACTGCTGACATTGCTGACATTTCTGACATCTGAACTGACTTGAGTAAACTGTCAAGGTATGACAGACAAGCATAGACCACTGACAGCTGATCTCTATAAAACTTCCGTTATATTACTACTCAGTTAAACATGTTACAAACTGCAAAATATTTGATCACTATGTAGTCCTACAAAAGTAGACAGGTAGTATATGCCTACAAGGCACTGATCTCCATTATATCGTATTATACAGGTCACACCAGTCAATGATACAAATTATCCCCATTGGTAATAGATATATAGTATTGTAGAGGTCACTTAACAAGCTCTGATCTACAACCAAAGGTATTCTTAGAGTATTATAGTATTATCAATAAGTGCTACAAGGATTTTTAGCGCTTTTTTTAAATGCATTTGACTTGACAGGGAGGATGGAGGTAATATCAGAAAGTAATTAAATCTATACTAATAATATAAAGCTGAAGAGTTTGTTTGTTTGAACGCGCAAATCTCAGGAACTATTGGACTGATTTGAAAAATTATTTTAGTTTAAGATAGTCCATTTATCGAAGAATGCTATAGACTATCAAGTTTTACGTCGCAATTCTTAACGCGGGTGAAACCGGCGGGCTCAGCTAGTTGTAATAATACAATACAAATTTAGTCATTAATTCCTACTGAACTGAATTTCGTTAGAATGTTTGATATTATTAACGACGAGCAATATTTTAAGTCTATTTCTGCAACGAATAGCATTCTATTCGTGGATCTTTTATTGCTAGAAAAATGTGAAAAATTATACTCATAAACTGAAGCGATAATCAAGTAGGTACCTATCTTATAGTAAAGATGAGTGAGCCAGGTGAAAGTGGTGTCTCAATTCACCAACGTCAGCTTGATCGACAGAGGACTGAATCAAAACAGCAGCAGATATCAATTATTCTGATTGTGTTTCAAACACCTAGTTAATGTCAACTAGAAAGTGTATTTATTCATATATTTACGACAATTGTAAGAAAGTTAACTTGATGCACCTACTTCGTAACGGCATCGCGGCATTCTCTATTCATGTGGCACCACTACGACACGAACCGCGGCGTTTCCGTTAGGCTTTCATAAGTGAGAATTTCTTAACCGCACTGACCACCTGACCGTAATGATAGGCCACTGACGCGATGTCAAGTCAAGAGGCAACGATATTTTTATTTGAATGACGTGGACATAATGTTGGCTTATACGTATTTACCTAATTACGCTTATTCGAAATGTTCAATTGCGTAAACCCCATGTAGTGTTTTAAGTAGGTGAATGGGCTGGAAGTGCTGGAACCAATAAGTAGGTAGTAGTAGATTCCCGTAGTAAAGTGGGTAGGGTTCATAATATACTTACCTATATCCTTACATCACAATGTCAACATACCTGTGATTCGACATTTTCCAAAAAAATGTGTATTTTATAACTCTTACATGCATCTTTATTCATTTCATAAATAATTATTCCAATAATAAAGTAGATATTAAATTATGAAATAATGACATACAGTGTGATTCGTGTGATTGTGTGCCATTCGCGTCTTCAACATGCTATATTAATAAATCCTGTAGGTGAATACCTTTAACACTTGGTATTTGCAAATATTGTAGGTAATTAAATTGATTACAAATAAAACTCCAAACTCTAAATTTGATAAATAAATTTATTAATTATTTTAGACATCGTGGAATGACCAGTCAAACTTTGTGACTATGTTATTAATTATAATGCAGTGTCAAAAGTGATTTGACAGCTTACACTAATATCTAGAAATTATAGCTTACTACACTTGTATAAAACTTAAATTGTGACTGAGTCAAAACTAAACATAAGAAGTTTAAAAAAAATAATATGTAAATATAGTCAAGTACATTTAATTAAAATAATATTCAAAATGCGGGACCTCCACTTTGGGCATGTACCTAAGTTTAGATTTAGGTCAAACCCGTACCTATCAGTTAGATAGATAATAGACTGGTTTATTATTTTTTTAGGTACTTAAATGTCTCAGTCTTTTTAGATCGTAATAAAACATAATTTAGAATTTTTTCCATTTTAAAGCAGCAAATCGTAAATAAATCCCAAAGATATTGAACAATCACCGCAATTCTTAAAAAATTGTAACATGTAAGAACATTTATATGTTGCTTTTATTTTAATATGTGTATGACCTTAATAACACTATTGAAACTATCTTAATATTATATTATAACAAACTTATTGAAACACAAACAACACAAGTAAACTAAGTACAAAGACAACACAAGACTTGGTTTAACGACATTACACTAAATATTATTATAAAATACGACAATAGATCGTGAAAATAAATGTAATTACATACGTAAAAATGAAGTAAAAAATAGAGTTATAACTAGTAAGAAAGAAACACGGATATTCTTAAAGATAGAGTAGGTATGTGAGTTAAATTGAAGTAAATTATAATTATGACAACATTATATTATAATAGATTAAAAGTAAAACATATTTTTTTATATTATTACAGTAAGTATGATTATAAGAACACTAAGATCACCAGAAAGTCTTTAGACTTACAGTTTGTGGTATAACTTATAAGAGATTATGATAAAATGCTATGTTATAGTTTCGAGTTTAGAGCTCATCGTGTTTGGGTCCGGAGAACTCCTCGTGGCTGATGAAGCCGTTCTTGTCCTTGTCCTCGTGCTGGAAGATCTCCTCGACCAGCTTGTCGTGACTCTCGAGCATTTGCTTGATGTCATCGCTCATCTCAGCACCGTCAGGAGGTACCATCTGCTTCTTCAGGTATTCGCTTACCTAAACGACAACGAAATGAAAAATTAATGACGCATTACACTCATGGCCCCACACTAGGATTTGCAACTTTGTAGATACCATGGTGACACACAAAGAACACAGACATCCAGACTGGGAACAGAAATCTAAATTCAAAATAGTTTAATAAAATATTTAAGCGTTGTTAAAGTATTTTACTTTACGTACTAAATCCGTAACCACAAGTGTCATAACATAGTCTTGTAAATAGATTATTAAATGTTAAACAGAGTAATAATTCATAATTAATTAAATGTTTATAGCATGATCATGCACATTAATTTTACGTTATAATTACGTTTTTATTGTTTGCCAGCCGTTGGCTAATAAAATGCACTGTAAAATGAAACTGTCTCTGCGCTTCTGAAACTAATTACGTAGGTATATGAGATACTACTAGGTACATAAGCGGAACCAGATTCTAATTATGAAGTCTACAAATTTTCGGAATAAGCTTAATTATATAAGGTGCACCGAAATGGTTAAGTAACATAATATTTATATTCCTTGGCATTCTAGCTAGATCTTCAAACTTAACAGTAGTAAGTGGTAAGTTTTTCCAAGATTGATTAAATTTACAAAAAAATAAGGATTTGGACTAGTAATAGCTTCTGTAGAAGAAGTCATAATGCACAAGAATAATACAGGAGGTAAAAAGCAATTTAGGGATATTCAGAAGAGTCCGACAGCCATCCATGTATTACCCTCCACCCAAGTAAGTAATTCCAGGGTAACTACTAGTAATTTCCAGAGACTGACCTCCTCTCGTGAGAGTTCGCCGTCACCGTCTGTATCCATTGCTTGGAACGCAAACTCTATACTCACTTCTTCACGAGACAGCAAGTTGTCCTTGTCGGCGTCGATTTCTTTGAACACGTTGGTGGTTGGGGGCGAGTCGCCGATGTTGATCAGTTCTACTTCGAAGTGCAGGGTGGCATGCGGAGGAATCACATTGCCAGCCCCGCGCTCGCCGTAGCCGAGGGACGATGGGATAGTCAGCTTACGCGTTTCACCTGACATGAAATAAATAAACCTATGTTTATATAAATTCATAAATAGGTTAAAGCTCGCTTAGTTTTGGTAGAAGGTATATTGGAAGTATAAACGTTGAAAGTTAAACTTTTCTGTTAGTTGCAGTCAGAAAAATGAGACTGACGGACCATAATGTATCGCGTAGTCCCAAAGGCTCGCGAAACTGTAGTTCATAACAAATTCATTAAATTTTTTCTAGCCTAGACAGACAATTTTGTTATATTTTTTGTAAAAGTATTATTTCCCGGTCAAAATCCTCTATTTTATGTCACGAATAGGTGCCTACGTCTAATGTAGAGGGCAAAAAAGTTGGCAACATATTTCAATTTGTACAGAAGCGTTGCACCTGGCATAAAGGGACATTAAAAATGCAATTTTGGCTTCACTTCATACAACAAGGTACAAAAAGGTAATCCTTTTTTAGCACAAACACTATGAATATTGGCTTTCTACAAGAACCGGCTCATTATGGCCTTTGTACCATTAAATGTTCTGCGTGCAATATTCGCGGTAGGTATTTAAATAATTCCGGCGGCTTTATTGAGAGATACTGGCTGTAGTAAATAATTTTACACCGCCGACGAAAAAGCAGTCAGCTGTGACTGTAC
This sequence comes from Noctuana stator, assembly GCA_018231225.1. Classification (NCBI taxonomy): domain Eukaryota; kingdom Metazoa; phylum Arthropoda; class Insecta; order Lepidoptera; family Hesperiidae; genus Noctuana; species Noctuana stator. Next base: position 4,975 of record DWQK01000323.1, read on the forward strand.
GACGTTGACTCTTTTCCAAGTAAGTAAATGAGGGTCTAGTTAATAATGCAAATCTTAAAACAGGGGTGCTACTAGGCCAAAAGGTTTTAAACGTTTATTTTCCAGTGTAGATTTGTGGAGAAATATAACAGAAAGGACAGTAATCTGATGTTGGAAGAGAGGATCGAATAGATCGATTGCTTTGGTGCTATTCGAACCGCAAAATCACTAGAAATGCCATTAGTGATCGTCATCTTTGCACAAACATGAGAGAGATTTTTTATTTGAAAATTGAAAGTGCCCAATGAGAATTCGAGTCACCTGATGTGGGGTCCAAAAATGTTTATAATATAGGAAGGTAGCTTTATTTAACTTACCAACGCACATATCAACCAGGCCCTGATCCCAGCCCTTGATCACTTGGCCCACTCCAAGTTGGAAGGTAAAGGGCTGATCGCGGTCATAACTGTAACAAACAAAGCCCAATGATTATTCATATTTTATAAATTTCCTAATCACATAACAATAAATACAAAAAAGTTGTAACAGGTTGCTATCTGTGGAAGATATAATTGAGAAAAATTACGCATTTGGTTTTTAGAACATAGGAACAAACATAATATATCTACATTATACATAGACATTAAGTCCTTTTCCACGCGGTCGAAACTGCGGGCATTCACTCGTAGTGTACCTACGTACTAAATCATTCCTAAAAAAACAATTATGCAAAAATAGATGCAACTCGTTTGTATTAAAGTTAAGCAACATTTAACGTCGAAAGTTAAATGAGCTAGCGAGTGCTTGTCGCCGCAGATGTGGCCGGCTGATCCTGGTCATTCTGGTTGTTAATATTCAAAACCAGATGTACTTGGTTTTATTCGTAGATCTTATTTATAGGTGTTGCAACCCGTTAAGCACGGCCTATACCCACCAATGCGTGTAGAAGTGGAAAATACTTAAAATGTGTTACCGTTAAACGCTACTAAATAAATACTACTCGTAGTATGTAGTAGTATGGAGTACCTAAATATTCAAATAGTAATATTCGGTATTGACAGTCTTCATATTATAACTATCCATCCTAATTCTATTTTCAAGACACAATGTTTGCGTATAGCATAGAATGCAGGTTATATTTAGCGATTGCACCGAGGCAGATTGTCCATATATTCCGGAAATGTGACCGGACCATCAGATAAATCGGCTCGTAGAATAACACTATTACATAGGCCTTTGTTCGAAAGTACAGAGTGGTGCACCCATTACGGTTTATCACATTCACAAGCAGAGTCGGGCTGAGGATGCCAATATACGGTCCAGACCAATTGTCTACTTTTGTGTACTAAAAATACCCATTAAAAATGTTATGCGTGACGCATAATTAATTATTTTTAAGTTACAAAAATAAGTAACTTGTTTTGTTTCTAATGACGATTTAGAATTTAAAAAATAAATAACTCAAAAATATTTATATTACAAAATAACTCAAAAATATTTATATTACAATTACATACTAACCTCTTTTTTTAAATGGTTTAAATCTATAGCAACTTTATCAAAGTAAATAATCAGGAGCTTGGCACCAAATTAGAGCTTGCTTGCATATGGAAACTTTACGTTAAGAATCGTGTGTTAATTTATGAGCATTTCGAGCACTTAAACTAACAATCTCGTTGACAAATTTATTTAACAAACAAATGCAAAATTTATATCTTTACATACATAGATTATATGAAATCAACAAAATACCTAAATAAGCAATAAATAAAGTTTATAAACACAAAACTGAAAATTAAAGTGTTTGACAAAATTCAATCCCAACTAAATATCGAAGCGTAGGTACCTAGCCATGAAGTTTATTGCACTGAAATAAAGTAGTTCCACGCAATGCAAAGTTTTATGTTACCGACCTCATATTTCGTACAGAAAATTACTATTCGACCGCGATATTTGCTCACTTCAAACAACGTCTTCGAAATCAAATACCAACTAGGTATATTCCGACTCAGAAATTCCTACAAGCATTTAGGTAGGTATTTTTTTACCCTTATGGAACTTACTACTTATTTTTATGGATTATATAATATTCCATGTATTAAATAATAATATTTGGAAACAAATGGTTTATGTTAAAGGTTGCTAGAATTTTATTTGCTTGTTGGCTTGTTTAGTATTAGACAAAAGAATATAATATTATAATGTCATACTGAATATTCATATTTAAATGCTTAAAAAAGTTATGTATCAACTGTAAAAGATCTCATACCTAAGCTAAGCTCATAACATACATACCTATAATAAGCTGAGCATAACTTTTAATATATTTCAGATACGTTTTTAAATGCGATAACACAGCATATTATACATCACACACATACCTATGTATTGTTAATAATGTAAGTGATAGACTTAAACTTTCACCGGTGCTCTTATGGCATACATTCTAGAGTTGTTTGGCATGGTTCAAGCAGTTGGCCGGCGTGGCGATATACCCCCCCCCCTCCGCCCCCTGCTCTCTCCTCTAAAAGCCAACTATTGCAAAACTGATTTTTTAGAGTTGTAGTAGTAATTTAGTAATCATGTTACGCAATTCTTAATTATCTTGCTAGGTAACCAATGTTATTTTAAGATACGGCTCTACGATGGACTCTATTTATCTGCAATGAACTTTTAAGAGCACGGAAGTGAACGGCCTAACATTAACTACTAGTTGATAAGCTTTATCAATTTCTTGATATACTTATTGTTTGTAGCAAACTATAGTTATATTGACACAAGTTGTACTTTATGTCATAATTTAAAACGACTAGGAATCTATAAGGTCAGTTCAACTTGTAGATCTCGTACAGGGTGGTAACATTTCGTAACAGCTAGGTAGGCAAGTTCAAGCAAGTTATGCAAATGAGCCCTTTAGACTGTGGACAATGAAACTTATCATAAATAAAACCACAATATAATAAAACCAAAACAATTTTTCACTACTATAGCACGCTATGAGTACCCCTAGTTTGAGATCGTTGTGTCGAAAATTAGTAGCAACAAAACTAGAACACCTAAATGTGCCTAGACACGCTGTTCATTGTATAGAGTAGGTTTGCTATATTATTTAAATTCGTAATTGATATGATTCTAGACTGTCCAGATTTAATTATATTCGAGAACATACGAACCATAAGTTTCCTGTTTTACTTATTTTTAATATAATTTAATAAAAACATTTAGTTTTCTTCTGTCTCAGTTTGAGGTATGTACATTTCAGTAGATATTTTACTGAAGAATTTATCGTACCTAGTTAGTACCGTAAAGTAAACCACCGGATTATTTCTTCATCACACTTTCTAACTGCTATAAAACTATCTCTCCCGTTGTCCAACATTTTTAGAATTAATAATTATTTTTTTATCGTTAGGCATCGTTCATCTTCAATGGAAATCCTACCACGTCAGTAGTAGCTGCCTTTATTTTAAGTTGTATATAGAATTAAGCATGATCAATAATTTAAAATTAAAATTACGCACCAAAGACGATAATCAAGTCGAATTAACGCACGTACGCCAGGACATCCGAGAAAGTTGTCGAACTATGCGCAAATCGAAAGCAAGCCCGTCCAAAGTGTAAACTATTGTTTGTGAGAACTCTCTCCTCTCAAATCGTGATGCCGTCGCTACAACTTCCTAAGAGTGCAATTATATGTTTTTCGTAAAAAAAATATACATTTATTATAAACTTATATCACTTCGCCGACGCTTCGTCTGGCCTGAGCCTGAAAAGTTTCTGTGTTCAAACACTGCTGTTGTAATAAAATTAATATGAATTCGAACAAAATATTGTATAACTATGATTTACTCAGATCAGTTAATGTCAGCATTTTCTTCTAATGTATATAAATAATAAAATTAAAAAGTATAAAAGGATCAGCCTCGCTTCATCAAAAATTCGAGTATTATGACCCCATTTTGCTTTAAGGTTAGATAAAAGGAAATAAGACAGGGCCTAAGTATTCCAATTACTTAACATTATTTAAAGTTTATGAAGTAGCGATCAAAGTACAGTAAAAACTAAAATAAACAAAAAAAGAATTACAAAAATTGGTTTAGAATTTGATTGAGTTATGGAGCTACAAAGAGATGTAGTGTTATAATATATTATATAATAATTAATCAATAGATAAAATATTTATAGATAGAATGGGAATTCTGAAAATTACTATTTTAGTAAGCAAGCTAACTCATGTTTAATTGCTGTGTTCCGTCAGCCGTATATTGGCCATTAGTAAAGCCGTATAGCTATACTGTATTTGAGACGATTCCCACTGATATTTCCTTTAATAATTGCAATTATTTAAATAAAAGTGCTTGATCTTTGAAATAGAAATGCATTTCTGCAATCTAGCGAAATAAACCTAGTTATATTTCGCAATATATTAATTCAGTAGAAGCATTTCAGGTTGAAGTGTTACTTGGCAAAGCATTAAAATGGCAAAATGGCAAAATTTTAAATTAAAAGGTACTCGAACTGCGTACATTGATTTTCATACTATTAACAGTTTGATTGCTGTGGCGTGGCAGCACTAACTTAACCGGGAACGAACGTATATCACGTGGGCCGGCCCGTGGTTTAGCCAACGTGCCCGCGCCACACTCCGCTGCCATTCTGTTTATGAACGTGGTAATTAAACAGGTACATGAGGTCCATCCGAATTGCTATCCTTCGAAAATTTGACACACAGAAACCCGTAGGCGTAATTTTAACTTTATAAAACCAGACAGTTATCGAGCAACCAAACCCATTCAGATAATTCGTGTATTTCTTTCTCATTGTCAATTTAGGTATCACGTGGCTACTGCCTGACGTAACTGAAATAAACAGAATGGCATTAAGAGTTCGTAATAAGCCCCCTTCAAACACAATGTATTGTTATATCCAAACGAAGTTCAAATAGAATGAGGTTCCTTCGAAAATTTGACACAAATACAAACTGACTATTAAAGATATGTTCCAACACAATATATTGTTTGTTACAAGCAAACGAAGTTTTTATTCTTATATATAAAAATCAATTGCTGTTCGTTAGTCTTGCTAAGTCGTTCAGAAATCAATTAAATTTAAAAGTCATTCAGAAATCAATTGAAATTTGAAAGTGATTTTTTTTTTCATTTCTTTGTTTTATTTTTAAAATTATTTTATGCGGTTTGCCGGGTCAGTTAGTAATAAAAGATAAAGAAATTGCTTATTGAAATAGGTACCTATGTATGAGTTATGATTAGGTACTTAGGTACCTACTTGTTAGAAAAGCGCGCGACTTGTAACTACAGGACTTCCTGTAGTCCCCAAATGAATATTGCTATTCAATCCCATGGGGGAAATCTTGTCTGAGACTATCAGAACTATCATAAATCGTTTAATAAATAAATTGACTGTTAGGTAGATATTTGCAATAATTGTAATTGGCCACGAGTTCTCACAACTGTCAGTTGCAGTGTCTTGTTAATATTTTTTAAAATTATTAAATATTGCAAACGAATATGTTTGAAACGCTTACATCGAAAAATGCATTTTCAATGTTTCGCGGTGCGAACACATACCAATGCATGAATATGTAAATTAGTAATCATATATGTGGCTGAACTAATTTCAATATTTTATTGAATACCTATAGTAGACAGAGTAGTGTTCATCGCATCTGATGAGTTACCAAATATTGCTTTATTATGAGTGTGATTATATAAATGATGTTTAAAGAAAGTATTCATGGCAATCTGTCGATAAGATGGTAAGCTGCCGTTATGAAGGCCGAGAGTGCAGCCGCTGATACATACGTAAAAGCATATTTACATTAAACGGTTTGTACATAAAATTGCGATTAGGTTAGGTTAGCATACAATTGCATTAAACGCCTTATATTTTACCTATTTGTCATATTTGCCACTGCGTTCCTGAAAATTAGGCTCAGCAGGCATCGACTTTAACATCAAATATTTACGGGAACTATTAACCCATCAGGGCCTGATCTCGTATCCTCGGCTCAAAGCTAAATATAAGCACGTAGTTTGTGTGTGGAACGTAGATGCTTCCTAAAGTACTTAAGGAGCTCTGATTGCTTTAACAGTACCTGGCAATTTATGGTTAAAATAAGACTATTTTAAATTTACTTGGTAAATTAGATAAAAAATTAGTAGTAGATATTGGCATATATAGGTACATAAACTATAGGTACGTTAATTTGTTTGTCCTGTAAATTTGTAAAGTTAATTTTTACTTTTGGAATAAACCAAATCAATACATCAGTGTATATTTGATACCTAACACGGAGACAGCTACGGACACTTAATCGAAGTAAATCTCCGACAAAAACACAAAATTGGTAAGTTGATGAGTGTCTCTAGCCATCGTTATAGATTAATTAATATAAAAAATAGTTATTGGTTCGTCCTCTTCCGTCGTTGAAAAAGGGACGTCATTCATGTCACTCACATAATACCTCAGAACCTCATAACACTATACTGTAATTTATATATCATACTCTTGGTATACTCCTATTCGTAGCACATGTAAGCAGTCTGTGCTCCTATCGGTACATCACGTCCCAACGTCACCACTCTATTAAATTTTTGCTCCGAGGCATATTATGAACTTTATAAAACCAGACAATTATCGGGCAATTAAATACATTCAGATGCTATTATAGGCCTCTTTTTGGGGAATATTCGAATATTTTGAGTTTGTATACCGCTTAGTTTTTCCATAATATTAAGGATACGTTACATATTAATTATCATCGCCCATAAAGGATTTATTTATGCGTTTAAGTTAAATGGCATGGAGAAGTAGAGGCTATAAATAACTATTTTTATAAAACCTACATCACGTCTTGCAGGAGGGTTGTCGGGCGCGGTTGTTTGCGTTGAATTTTTCACTCCACCACCCATCTCCTCCCGCCTTACTTAATAAAATATCACAGAGACTTCGTCACATCTCAAAAACATAAACTTTTTAGCGACACATTATAACACATTAAAATAAGAATCTAAGCTTATTTTCACTATATAACTAGGTAAATATATAAAATAGGTATATATAATGTAACTAGGTAAATAAAAAACTATAAACTAAAATTTATCGTATTAAAATAAGCAGAAACAATAATTATTTTACAATAATAACTTTACCAACATAATATAACATAATTCGAAAAAGAATTGTCTTATAAACAAAATAGTTTATCAAGCTTGCAGGTACGAAGAGATATACATATATATTTTACTCGTATGTATGTACATTAAGTTATTTGACTGAGCAGAGGGCCTAGACAAGACAAGATGCCTCTCTATTTTGATGAACGCTAACGGATTGATAGCAAATGTATGGGATTGACATAACAGGTAGTCATGCAAATATTACGTAGATACGAGAAGGGAACTAAACGAAATAAACACTTAACTAAATAGGTAAGTACTTGCGCTAGCAAATATATTATTTATTACTTTATACTAATAAACTTCTATAAACCAATATCAAGGGTGCCGAAGTGCATTCATTTGATTGGGTAATAGTTGAATTTTTTATATAAGCATCGTTGCAGAATCAGATAGAAATTACCTACTTATTAGAAGTAGTTACGTAATTTTAGAAATTTAAAAATTCAATTCGGTACGGTTACGTCCGTAAAAAACCCCCCGATTCAATCAATTTGATAATGACCAGCCTCCAAGAATGAAATGAATATTCTCTACAATTCTACATTCTCTACGATATATACATTCTACAATTAATAATTAGTTAGCTACTTCAACCATCCACGTCTAGAATCCAGATTAACAATAGTGATAAACGAGAGTTGATAAAAACAAAAGACACGTAGGGGTACGCAATTTGTTTAAATTTCCGCAATTTATTATTATTATTATTATATTTTATCCCTTAATATTTTTACTCGTAGATTAACACAGGTCTGTCTTTCTGTATTTCCAATAGTTTCATAATGGTCATGGCACGCATAACAGGCTAAAGCTTCATCACATAGTAAATATTATAATGTATACATGGTAAGCATAGATTTATGTCGATTGCGACATTATCTCTATAATGCGAGAATTGGGACGTACATTCTCCTTTTGCAGTCACCCCATATAGATTGTATATTCACAGTATATCTATCAAATTCTCAGCGGTTTTCATTGACCACAAATAGATAAATGTCGCGTAGCGTAGTCTACACTCAACTGTTAAACCCACAGTGAAACTTTGGAAATAGGATTTCTTTTTTATCAACTGCAAAACCAAAACTCTGTGGCCAAAGTTTTACCGCCACTTTTTCAATATTTTCATTTTATTTGTCTCTGTTTAAAGCAGATAAAGCGTCGCGACGTAGAAAAAAATACTTATTAATTTACTAATGGTTCATACCAACGCTACCAACGATATCACAGTAAAAGATGAATAATACGAACAAATTCATGCTCCAAACGTGATGATGAAAGGGAAGTCACGATTTTATGAATGGGTTCCGGGAAATACCTATAATAATGCCTCCTGATATTTATTGGGTTTTAACTTTTAAAGGATTCGAGACGAAACCACCAATTAGAAGAATATTAGACACAACTTTAAAAGCGATCAATTAATTATTTAATAACTGCCCAAAGGCTAGTCGTATGTGACAAATATCTAGGTTAGGTACGGTTAGAAAGTGGTGAGTCAACAATGTCGCGATGGAAAGTACGCCTTTAAGCCTATAAGCGACTTGAAAATTAACGGCGCACTCTATCACACTATGCACACAATATTCTTTGATGTTCAGTGTACATGTTTAAAAATTAACGTAACAAGTAATTTTTTTACCTGTGCCTATACGGTTTTGTTGGTACAGTTCCCTGTAAATTACCTGTAAGGTAGAGACTTATAAGTTTTAGGTTACTAAAGCAAGGTATATAAGTATTTCAAATGCGACATTATCTCTACGATGATGCGAGAATTGGGCTCTGGACGTTAGTTTTAGTCTAAAAGTCACATTTAGAATTGAAAAACAAGAAAAGGCGATCGAATCCAGGACAAAGGCTGGCACGACGATAACGTCCCGCTGAATTTTTAACGCCGCGGTTAGTGTAGGAACCAGATGTGTTAGCCGACAAAGTCTGAGAATACGGCAAATTTAATATTTATAGCCTAGCAACACACCTTGTTTTTGCGATGTTATGAGACATTGCGGAACTGTGCTACAATTTTTCAAGACGCCCCAGTTCGGTAGCGCAAGCATCAACATGTGATTGAATTATTTATAGTTAAATTAACTTTATTATATTTTATAAAGACAGGGATAATTTTATGATAATAGTGTAATCTTTGGAACGATTAAATGTACAGTATTCATTAAGATAAGATAACCAAGAATAAAAATATATTTAAAATCAGTAACGTAATAATTTTTATCTGTAGAAATCAAGATTTAACGTTCATTATTCGATAACAGTATCGACTTTGGTAAAAATCGGTATTGTCATAAAAGAACTTAAAAATAAAATCAATTACATATCTCGTATCATTTAATCACAATCTAACCCTTGAATACTCGTACATTTATTTTATTAAATTTGGTCAGTTTCTGCAAACTGTGGCCATTTTTATGCTTTAAGTTCTCATATTTAATCCACAAAATGTTCTAGGAATATGTAAAAGTACTTTAATGCTTCGATAGCTATATTTATGAAGCTATGTTGTGTTAAACTGTTATAGTAAAAACAATTATAAACTTTAAAACAACAATAACTAAATTCGTCCATACAATTAATTATAGTGGACTACGAAAAGTTGTACAAAACAAAATAAAGGCCGAAGTTGGTTCAATATTTCCCGGTACCTCAAATAACCGTGAAATAAGAGAGTCTTTTGAAAATTGAAATCATTTGTTGATGGAATTTTCACGAAGATAGCTGCAAGCGTATGAGAATAGAGTATAGCAAGTTTATGTCCTTGTACATGCCTAGTTACCTTTCAGAGTTTCAGATGCCTTTAGTAAAGAGCTCGATTTATTTCTGAATTAAGCATTAATATGTAAATATATAGCGAATCCTTTCTTCCTAACAACGTGAACTGTAAATTAATTTTAAAATTGTTATGTATTCGCAAATCTCTCTTTCTCTGTGTTAAGTTTAATAACTATCTGTTGCTGTCAAGTAGGTACTTAAGGCTTGCATCCTGAGCGAAATCGAGGAAAATTAATACAGAACATATTATTATTATTGTATTTTACGTAGTTTCCTACTACATTTTTGTGCCAAGTTTTCATTGCAAACTCTTTAACGTTATTTTATCGTTTACTGACCGCTTTTAGTCACTAACAGGATTACGAAGAGGGACATCACAAAGACTTTCAAAGACAGTCGATAGGCTAAGAAAGGAGATGGGCGGCCAAGTGCAACACAACGTTCATATAAAGTTACTTGTTTATTGTACCAACATTATGACGTAAATCCTTCTCATATTTGAGACGAGACCTGTACAGCACGGGTATCAGTGAGAGTATGATAGAGTGATGATTTGTTTTCTAATTTTCATGTAGATATGATCTGTGGGTACTTTAGGTACCTAGGCGTATTGTGACGTTTTGTCTGCGGTCGGGCGAGAGCTCGCGAGCCATCATCACGTCCGCGCCAAGCTATAACCTGGGTGAGCGATGCATCTTCCTCCTGTATTAATATATCATTTCGTAGTAACTAAGTGAGACGGACAAATTGCTCACTACTTTATTTAATATTTATTGGAGAGAAGGGTACGCGATCAATCAACCGAACGAGCGCGCATTCGTGGATCGTGGATCCTCTGACACATTGCAGCTGGCGTCTAAGATTTCTTAATTGAAAAATTTTAAGTAACAATTAAATTCTTCGTTTCTTACTCAAACGATTAAAGAATATACATACACTAGGAACCTTAAATATGAAGTTATTAATTTCAAGTGCACATGGAAAACCATACTTATTTATTAAAACTTTTAGAAAGAAAACAACTTTCTAATAAGTAAACGATAACACCCAAGAGTTTTACGTTCAAAGCTCGCTCATAAGAAATCAAGAGTTCTTAAGTACGTATCGGCCATAAAACTGTATGAATGTATAAATGCAGTTACCGAGGTAGAGCGAGGGTAGGTAAATAAATTTGTAGTCGACCCGTGGTGTGTAGAGCATATTATTCAGTTGGTTATGCCTTGGCTTTGCAGGACGTGGATACTCCCCGCCCTATGGCCTGACTTTTAACTCTGTTAAATGTAACTACTCGTAGATAGGTAAAATCATATATATTTTACCAGAACTCTGAAAAAATACACTTTTATTTTAAGCAGATAATAAGAGTTATTTTTTTAATTTACTTCAAATAGAATTGTCAATATACAAATAATAAATTATAAATACAAGTACATGGTAATATTACTTGATTTTTTTACCCACTCGCAGTAAGTAGATACCATCCCTTCATATCCATTACGAGAATGGCATACATAAGAAAAACGTGTAGTCATTCCGTAAGGGCTTACGCCATACGCTTGTGCTATAATAATGTATCTCTTTATCTTTCTTGAAACCCAACATATAAAGGAACATTATTTATAAAATAAAAACATGTACAACACAGACAGTGGGTAAAATAACCGTTCATCTTAAACATTTGTCAAGAGCGGCTTACTTTAACTTAGTAGGGAAATACGTAGGCTGAAAAAAATGTCCACCCTCACCTGACGTCTACGCTTGAGACATTTACCTGTTTATAAAAATGCAGGAGTGTTTTTTGTGCTTTGATAAAATAAAAAACTAATTTTTTTTATGACGTATATTTATTTTATACTTATTTAAAAGCCTTTTAGGTAGATAAATATGTGAAAATAGAAATATAATGCGGTTTTGTGGCCATCGCGTCCAGCCGCTTACTACAAATTACATTTAGTACCAAAATGCTACAGGACTGTTACAGGAATGCGAGTGACGTGGTTTAAAGTTTTAAAATTTCAACCGCTTGTATCCACGAGTTACACATTTTTACATTTATTATTTTTAACCCAATGTATTAATAGGTATTCAATTCAAAACTTTATTTACCTATTCTTGTTGATGCCTTTGTTATTTTTGGATTGAATCACCTCTAAAATGATAGAAGTTCTATGGCTTTCGCCATCGCCAAATACGTTTCTAAATACAATAGATGAATTCAAAGTATTTCATAAACTTTTTCATTCGTACCTACTACACCATAAGTTTCAAATTTCACATTGTTCGAAGCCATGTCGAGTCTCACAGTCAGAAAGAAGTTTTAAATAGTACCTTCTTTGAATTTATTAACGTACTTTCAATAGGAATTCGTCAGATGAAACCATTCAAATATTTTTATGTCATGTAATAAAGTCAAATAAATCAATCTATTCATCGGTTTTAGAAAAAGATAAGACTTTGTCTGATTAGAAGCGCCATAACAATAATTTTGTGAATATGTAATGAAGCTGTTTGATTTGAAAATGGAACACCGAGCCAATATTAGTTACATTATTTCTATGTGCTTAAATAAATACAGTTCAACAAATACAAATAAATTATAGTACATCCTGTTCCGCAAATAATTCAAAGGAGTAAGTCAATGGAACATTGATAGCAGTGAATTTACCTATCTTTCCGTTCCATTGGGTTAAGGTTCAGTCTCAACTCAACACACCTCGGATTTTTAACCGACTTCAAAAACAGATGGCGAAGATGTCACTTCGTCGGGTTGTTTTTTGTATGTTTGTTTTTAAAAGTTTGTTATGAAGATTTAAAGAAATTATTACGATTACGATACCCATACAATATTGTGCAATAACAACTATGCCAACGGTTAAATTTGCGTACGTTTGCAGGCCCATAAACTTCAGAATAACTACACCAAATTGGTTAAATTATTTTTGTGGTTGTCTTTATTATGTTCCCCGATCATAACAGCTGTGCAGGATATTAAATTTGAAAAATTTGTTTTAAAAAATCTCCATATAAAAGTGCAGTAAGGAAACAGAATTGACATTCAGTTTCTTAAATTGTTTTATCTGTAGGTAGGTACTGTGTAGCCGGACAATACTACACCCAAAAAACCGACATACCGTTCAAAAGTTTTGACTTTGGCTGACTTTAATAATTTGATTAGGTTAATTAAGCTTGTATAACCAATTACAGAATTTCGGTTCAATGAATAAAATCTCTACAAACTAAAGCTGACATGTTTTTAGATTTAATACAACGAAATACTCTATCGTATATAACTACTTATAATATATAAGCGCACCTCTGAATACCTCAACAGCAAAATGGTCAGTGTTTAATAGCCGTAATTGATTTATATAAAAGGATTCGATAAAACATTGACTGTAATTTGCGGCGAACTTCACTTAACATAAAGTACTTTAATTTATTACTTACCTTGTCATTCCCGTTGTCCCCATTTAAGTTTAAAAAAAACTCACGCGTGCAGCAACACGTAAATCAGTGCAATCGACTGCAATATTCCTTTAAGTTAATTGAGACTATTTATATTTATATTGCACTAGTGTATATTCACTTATGCAACGCTTGCTCGCACTTCTTTTCGTTTCGCAAGTTTTTTTAAATTCTGTGATATCTTAGTTATTCATCTCATTTGATGGGTATTAAATCCAGATATGACCTAAATTATTTGCTTATATTCGCAAACTTTTTTATTTGCAAATAAAGCATTATTTTTAGACGCAATTTACATGGCTCTCTTGAAAAACACTTTTTTTAGTTAATACATCGCTTTCCCGTGCAGTAGATGCTTTGTAGAGTGCGTAAAACCTTGGTGCAAAGCTATAAACCAACATCCTTGGTCGAGAACGATCAGCGAAGCCGAAGGCGACCGCCGCGCAGAAAAGTGCTCTTAATTATTTACGCAACAAGCGCTTCGTAAACGCGCCGCAAGAAACAGGTTGGCATAGCAAAGCTAGAACGCTACACAGCCGACATTACAGATCAAAGCTTTTCATTATTTATTTTGCTTTTACCGTCACAAGATTATCAAAATTCAAACTATATTTTCAATATACTTACAATTACAAAGTATATGTTTTTTTGAAAGTTTTTGAGCAAAATTGCATTGCAGTCGTTGTAGTCGAGTAGTAGAGGGTGGAATTGTAGCAAATCAATTCTTGTAACGGTAAATAACAACATGTATTGTGCCAGTATTTTTGCACTACGGGCACAAACGCAACTCACCATTCTTGGGTGTTGGTTCTGAAATCAAGCTCCAACTTACCCGTACGGTACGTACACACCACACCAAAGTACGACAAGATTTGCCCCACATTTTCTTGAGTTATTTTCCAAAAAAACTTGTTCAAGGGACAAAACAAGCAATAGGAGGTGGAATTGTGTAGCCAATCGTCCGCAATAAAACAGGCAAAGATCGCAGCCTCGAACATCGTTCGTGTATTATTCAGGGCGGGCGGAGTTGGGCACATGTGTCCACTGACAATTCGCCGTCGACCGCGTACATACTTGAAACACGATGAAAACTATGTTTTCCTTTCCATATGGACTAAGAACTTGTAAAATTTAAAATTTTAACTAGATTGCAATTCCTTTAACCAGGATAAATTTTACACGAGGTCCAGAGATCTTTTCAGACTTACGCTACGGCGGGAAGTGAGTAATGTTGGACACGTAAAACATGCTTGCATTTAAGATATCGAAACGTAAAATATTACACTTTACGCATTCAGAGAGCAAGCTGTGGGTCCATAGATATGCAAATTTTCTGTATACGACCCCATTGGGATGAATCGTGTTTGAAAGTACTACTGTACTAAAAAGTTAGATAAATTTAGGACTCTGGAAAATATGTTATGGTATTTAATTTACACAAATTTAGTTGCGTGTGCTAAAGAAGATTTATTTATTTAACTTCAACATCATAAACTGCATAATTCATTTACATTGCATCATATTTCGGCTTCCCTACATGGAATAGCAAAAGTGTTTATCTGGTGGTCTCATTAATTGGAAGGTTCCCCGAATGGGTTGAACGTTGAGAAAACAACGTAACTATGTGAAATATGAAAGAGCTCGGTAAGTTTTAATTCTGTCGATTCAACTTCTTGGATGGCACGTGTTAATAATTCAGGGATTCGGGAGGGGAGACCGCATCGTTACCGGTACGCCATAGCTAGGAAACTACGGTTCCACGAAGAATAAGCCTAAACTGGAAACGTTTATTAACTGTTTACGACTTAGTGAGCCACTTTATATTTTAAAATACAAGTATTTTAATAACACATAGGGTAATTTTTGGTACTGGAATTTTGGACTTATATGTCTTCAAAAGAGAAATGGTAAGTTCTTATAATTATATTTGTTTTATTATTATATTATTATTCATATTATTCACAAAAGCTTTTACTTTTAAATGATCTCAATTAATTTTAACGTATCTCTTTCGTATTCTAGTTTCTAGCTAGCTAAACGAGCGATCAGTTAGGCTTTTCTATAGTTCAGTGAAACTAAGCGTTATTCTCAGCCATAAATAGTACTTATTACGAGTACTTGCGTGATAAACGCTGGTACGAACGTCCTATACCTAAGTGCAAATGACATTTTAAAAATATTATCGTTCGTTGATAGACAGCGTATTATCCAAGTAGCCTAATAAAAGCCGAACCACGTAGGTATATCAAGTATAGTACCTATACAAGACTGTTTACGCCTTTTGAGATGAATTTGCCACGTTCCTACAGACGCCGCGCCACATCGCGCATATGAACCTATGATTCTGCAACACTGCTTACACTTTTCACTTAAATATTTCCCCATATTCATACCCCTTCGATCATCTAAATAGCAATGAATTCCACAAATGCACTAAATCTTCTCCCATACCTTCATAAAAAGATCGTGTAGCTACAAATATGAAACATGAAATCTAACCACTTTTCGTCAGAAGAATAAAATTCTGCGATTACATGGCAAGTCAGCGACTACTCTAATAAATCATTCTGAAATTCTGGACCAATCTAAAAACACTCTACGCTAGATTAAGTTTTGTAAGTTTGTTATTATTACAATTTAGAAGTTGATTGATCTTTTATTAATAATTTTTTTAATAATAATCAACACTGTAAACCATATAATTAATAAAAAGTTTTAAAGTAAAATTTATCCAACTTCAAACTAAAAAAGGAAAGAAATAAGACTTCCAGAATTTATTTGGACTTCTTGAAATCTGTAATAAAATTTTTTTTTTTTTTTTTGAGTCTGAGTCGGTATTAATTTTTATTCAAACAATTTTTCATTTATGACCATTTTTCATTTCGATATTCTTAACTTAGCACTTGGGCATCACTGGCTACTGCCTCATCTATTCCGTTGAGTATGTCCAAGAGTTCTAGGACCGATCATTATCTGACATAGGCCGTGGTGCTTATAATTTTTATATGGAACCCAAATCATGCCCGCCAATCCAAAGGAAGCTATAATTGAGACCCTCCGTTTTTTGAAGTTTACTAAAATTTATAAACACACTGATTAAAATAGATTTTTAATCACATAGAGTACAGTAATAAAGACAAATACGGGTCAAACATTCCCTGAGTATGATGACTCTTATCTGTTTGAAACTCATTCTTTGTTTCTTGATACCAATTTTAACTAAGCATTAAATAGGTAAGTACTCGTAGTATCCAGAATGTATTTTCAACACTCACAGAGAGGGCACTCGCCGACCAACAACTTTTCTTGAGTCAGTCTCGTATTTCATGTACTTACTGGCCTTGATATATCGGGAGTGCGAGTGAGTATTCCAATAAACAAGCTTCGATTGAAGAGTACGTTGGATTGGTTGTGTATATTTTTTTCAATATTAAATATTAAAGGGCGGCAAACCTCGCCCGAGCTATAAAGTTTGTTCGGTATGTATCACCTGGGCCTTCACATCTACCGCAATCCACAATCACATTTTATTGGCTAGTGTTGCTCTTTGGGTATTTCCGCAAAATATCTTACTTTATAAGATAACCTTTGTTTATATAAATGGTTTTGTTGTAGTGTGATAACTCGACTTTATATTCCAATATTGAAAGTTTGTACTCCGAAGCCTTAATTATGGACAAAGTGATTCAATATAATTGAATCACAACGATCATGAGCAATTACGGTACGAACTCACACCACGCATGTCACTGAATTTACTAAGTGCCTATTAGATACACCGATTGGGCACGATGTAAACATCCGCTATAAGTATAATTGATATGATTACAGTTACTCGTATTTATGTCGAAAAAATATATTACATTATTATTTAGTTTAGTAAATAAATAGAGATCTAATATTTCTGTTTCACAACATACTTCGACACATTTCATATCAAAAGAAAACGATATCGCTCTGGATGACGACGGATTTATTATTGCCGTGCAATAATTATTTGTATTTTAGAGTTCCATAATTTTAAGTGAAAACACTTATTTATTTTGAAAAATCTTTAACCGCCG
>DWQK01000324.1:0-22453 GCA_018231225.1 Noctuana stator
CCACTAGCGGTCACCCATCCGAGTACCGGCCGCGCCCGACGTTGCTTAACAATGTGATCGCTTGCGATCCACACTACTAGCGGGGCGCAGCGCGCTTCGAAATACTTAAAAAACTTTAATTTGTTTCAGAGCAAGCTTCATTGCTTTAATCAATGTTCAGTATAAATTAATAGACAAAATCCTTTATTTAGTACAATATAGAAAATTATGGCAACTACCTGATCACGTGGGCATAGCCGTGGGCTAACCTAGTTTAGTAATAACAGACATTCTAATTCTAGTTTTCATCATTGAAAGATGTTTTATGGATTGTAATTACAGCACATTTGTTGTAGTGAACGAGACGCGAAACTATTAAATAGACTTGCAGTTGACTGTGTAAATCTTTGGTTTACAGAGCTATATTATTATTAGCTTTGAGCTGCTTTGTATTGTGGTTATATCATAGTTATATAGTTGGTGAGTCAGGGTGTCGATTCCCGGACGCGCCTCTAATTAGTTAGCAATCAGTCAGCAATCTGTTAGAAACATGATAAAAAATAACTTCATAAGCCTAAACTTATTTATTTGCCTAAACTTATTTATTTGCCTAAACTTATGTGTGTCAATCCCCTTAAAAAGGAATAGCGATAAATTGACAACTTTGTTTATAAATTAACGTTACCTATGTTGATATATAATAAGAATGAGTTTTTTTATTACGTTTTGATTGTTTTAAAGGCTGTGAAGAAGAAAGTCACTGTTAGGCCAAGGCTTTCCTTACGTCTATAAATTTCTGTTCACTCTTTTATATTCGCAGTCATTCATTTGAAAAGTGTTCTTTTCTATTTCTGTCTTTTCAGCTGTCTTTTAAAGCGTTTCGAGATGTACTATTTACTTTTTGGGGTTCTCTTATTCTTGAAGTTGTCAGCCAGTTCTGGTTATTTCACAAAATTCTGACTGGTTTTATTTTTGAAAACTAAAATTACCACTTTTTTATGTTCATCCAAAATCTTTGATATAAACTTGTAGTTTTACCTGTTATTTCTTTCTCTTTACTATTGATACATAGGCAAATAGAAAATATTCTATTTTTTAACTCATCGTACTCGATACATTTAAACACACATCTAAAGTGTTACACAATATCTCAAGCACCATTACTAGTGCATGGCTGACTTTGATGCATTGTCCCCATGCCTCCCAACACGAGTAGGTACGTGTGGAGTGTTTAGCATACTCGTAAGCGCGCATTCTTGAGTAAGTTCGGCATAAGCCAGGCATTCGAAACTATTTTGGTTAAGTCCGCCTGTGAGCGGATAAAACGACTTTAAACTGGATTGTAAGTGTTTTCAGGTGCTTGTGGACATCTGGGTTTTGTTTCCTGTTGTTTTCGTTAACTACCAACTAGTATACAGGTGTCGTTTAATCGTACTTCTATCGTTATGGATGTGTTGTCGATGAAAATAGTTAGAGCGCCTGGAAGAAACATTGTTCCGTGACCCAGTGTCTTAATTTTGGTGTAAATCAACAAACATTTGATTAATATGACTGCTACATTATTATTCTTTGCGTTAAAGGCTATAAAGTAACCTTTACTGTGGTATTGTCAATAAGATTCGTCATTGTCACGAGAGGAAAGTCCAATCCAATAATAAAGGATTTCTTATTATTCTATTTCATAATCACTACATTTAACGTTCCTTCGTCTTTATTATGAAGGCTTCCTCAAATCCTATGCCCATTTCCTTCTTTATGCGTATGTCTATCGCGCCTACGTTTAAAGGCTACTGCATTGCGTTCAATACCTGAAACGTTTATATTTAATGCTTTTGCCTCGGCTGCTTCATTTTTACCGTCCGTAACAGGCTTATGCTATTGACCTATCAATTGTTGTACCTAAAACAGAAGTTTTGGACGTTTCAGGGTTTGTTTCAAACAATCGTTACTGTGTACTCTGTGTAGTATTTTGCGCTTCTCAAAAAAAGGGCTGGCGTATTTGTTTGAAAAAAACTGAAGTATTTTCCAAACGAATGTTTATTTGTTGATTGCTAAAAACGTTAATATTGTTGATAAAGTTTTAAACGACATCTGGTTTCTGATCGATTTTCGAATTTCGCTAATAAACTTTACGTCAACAGTTCCTCCTAATATAATTATTGGTAAGTACCTATATATATCTTGACGTAAAAGTTGATGGGAATTACCGGAAAATAAAATAAATAATTATCACCTACACAAGGACACAAAAACACAATTAAACAAGCCAGACAATGAACAGAATTCTAATTTCATCAATTGATCTTCTGCCCGCTGGTAATCGAACTGTGGACTTTCCGGATAGCGACTGGCATGGTAACCACACATACATGATACACACTCTTAGTTCTATTAATACCATTTTACTTTACTTTTTCTACAGAAATGTGTAAGCGTTCACGCTGCATTAGCCACCTGATGTCAGGTGGACATTATGTTAAAGTATTCCCACACAGATAAAAAATGCAACGGGAGCCTGAACAAATTACACGTAATAAATAATAGTGTTTATCGCTATCAGTCTCGCAAATACAGGGGCGGATAAATATAGACTCCGGCTGTATCTAGTCAATTAATCATTGGTTGTTCTAATTAATAACGAGTTTAACTACACTTGATATGACAATGTTCATTAAAAGTGCAATAAATATAGCTTCAGGCACAACATTAATCAATGTGTTATTTGCCGTTTTGTAGGTACAAATTATGTCCGTCATTATTGAAAATGTTAGATGTCAAATTATTTCTACTAACTACTAAGTAATACAGCTTGGTTGGAACTTGGATAGTTCTGGAAACTTTATACAGTATTTTGATGTAAATTAAGTGCAACCACTATCTTGTTTATTATTATATTTTGACTATAAAAACTATTTATTTGTATTTTTTTAAACCCCTTTTTATGTTCCATTGCCAGGCACTGGTCTCAACCCACAACTGGAGAAGGCCTGGAGCATACTCCACCACGCTGCTCCAATTCGAATTGGTGGAGATACGGGTTAGTGGCCAACCCGTGTCGGATGTTGTCAAACCGCCCAAAGGCCTCCGACTAGATTTATCGACTATATGTAATTCACAAAAGAAGAAGGTTTTCAATTGTATTTTGAAATTGTATTTGTATTTCAGTTAATTCTAAACCGATACTCGAAATTATTTTTTGTCTTAGATTATTTTTTGTTTTAGATTCTACTCTACTATCCTAAGCATGATAATAATCTGTTATCATAAATCATATTCTTTGATCTGGTATGCCATTATCTTAGAAAATGTATATGGTTCATGCTTAATAAATAAAATAGCACGACAAAAGCCGCTATGGATTTCCCTAATCCATCATTGAATTAAAAAAGTTTATGCTTTACAAAGCCATTACCTGTCATCAACGTATATAACAATTTCATGTTGTCAGTGTTGTTAGATTATTACTTCCGATATGTTATGGATTCGATGTAATGTAAGGTGTTTTTCATGGGTTAGCTTTATAAAGACTTTAAGTTGAAATTCAAAAATACCGAAAAAGAATCAGACAAACAGTACAACTGAGGACGTTAATAAATTCGCGTACAAGAGATTTAAGAAATAAATTGCAGTTTTATATATTTTAATTTCATTCTCAATTTTCAAATGGTATTGAAAATGTTGTTGTTATGTTATGATATATTAATTCTTAATTAAAGCTATCGAAACACTCAAACGTTAGAGTAAGAAATGTGCTAATAATAGTCAAGCAGAGCATTACAAAAAGCGATCCACTTCAGAAAGAGCGTGCCATCTTTGAAACCTTAAAGTTTTTTATTAGACTTAATGCGTTCTGAGATAAGAAAACCCAAACGGTAACCCACTTGAACCAATCAATCATTAGACTGTAGCATCAAAATACTCACGAATGTTTTTATTGTATAGTTACGTAATGGATAAATCTTATAGGTAGGGTACTTGAATCATCAGCAAGCTTAAAATAATTTATTTAGATCTATTTTATTTATCTAGTTTGTGGTGGATGCATCCGTTTTCGACTGCGTGAAAGGGGCTTTTTTTCACAGCCTTATTAATCAGGTTTACAGCCAATTTAACTAAACAGTATTTTTATAGCATTTTCGAGAAGATTTCCGTGAAATCCAGTGAAGCACTACATTTTTGCAATGCACCCAAGTGTGTAACTAAATAGTACGGGTGTAAATTTAAAGCGTTTTAGTACCAGGGGACGATAAGTACCTATAATAATATATGATGAATAAATAGCCATTCCTCAACGATGGTTATATTAAACTAATCTATGTTTACGTGAAGGTCTAATCTATATTATTTTAAAGGTTTTAGTTTTCTTGTCAATGTTTTTTTTTTATAAAACTTTATAGATAGATACGCATCTCTATGACGTATCTTTATCTTCATCTTTACCTTCATAAGACAGTGTAACACGCTTACTAGCTTGCTTACAGCCTTAGCATCAAAGTTTACCATTCACTGTTTAATATCAAATAAATACAAAGTATACGCAAGAAGGAAGTGTCCTTTCAATTTAAATTTCAATACAGCGGCACCACAAAGCTGTAAGTGTTGCCATAACTGCGGATGAACTTCACAGCCACTGAAGACCACAGAAGCTTATGTTGCGGACATTAACTTACAATGTAATTCAATCGCTGCGTCAAATCAAAGGGAAACATAAAATCTTCACATAAAACGGATAAGCACCCTGCTTATAACAGAAGATGGAATTTAGTGCTTAAGGAGAATTTTGATTAGCATCACCAGCATTATCTTTCGGGATTTGAATACAAATTCTCGTTTATGCGACAAGGTAATATGGTTCTTAAGAAGCTTTTGCTAGTTATCGGTAGTTCGTGCGATGTTGGGAGGTCACGGCCAATGTAGTAAATTGTTGTTAGGGACCAGTTTCATCTTGAGAGTGTAACTAGGTATAGGTAATGTAGATGATCAGGAATAAGAATTTTGAACTATTTTTACTTGTTATGGTTTTTTATAATAATATTTGAATTTGAATTTATTAAGGCAGAGGCTTAAATGATGATTTTTGATAGTGTAATTCTTCTTGTTTTTGTCCATGTTCTACCAATTACAAAACAACAGTTACCTACATATCTTAACAAAACTAAAAAAAGGATGGACCTAAATAGGTATAATTGATTTTTATAGCAAAATATCCTTTAACTCGCCTACCGTTACCGTGTCTGCGGTGAAACAAGTTGAGTAACATGCGTGAGTGTAATCGTAAATAGGTATCACAAGCCGCGTAAATAGCCTACGGGGCACACGTAAATCTTGCCGCAAGTCGTAAAGCACAGCCGCATTATTCGTCAAAGTATTGATTGAACACATCGCCCGAAATGCGACCGCAACGTCGCAGGCCATCCGACTCCGAATTCAATTATTCAGCCGATACTGACGTAATGTATTTTTAATCAATCCGAATCCGGAATTCCCGTTTTCATTCTCGCCACCGAGAGCGGCTCAACAGAAACCCATACCAATAGAATATCAACGGTAGCCCAACAAAACAAAAATAGGTTGCGTTTGACATTTCTGTCCCAACAGTTAAAACAGTAATTACCCGGCTAACGTTTCCCCGGGGTATTTCACTAAAACGTAATTTACGCTCCGAAAACCGAGGGGTGTCGCACAAAAAACGGGCCGTATCTACATGTCTTCTGCATTCGACGACGCGACTCATTTCTAAGAAGACAAATTACGGAATCCGTGGCAGCCGGGCGCGGAAAAAATGCGGCAATTAACTGTAGACCGCGATCACCGACATACCACGCACTGCCTATTTCGGTGAGCGATCATTTCGCTCGTTATATTCGGTTGTTTACGACTTTTTATCGTCGTCGGCTCAGCGACAAATAATCCACAATGATTACAACCAAACTCGGCATCAAAAGAAATTTGTTTAAAGGTCTAAGGTACAACAAGAATCCATAACTCATTCTTTCTCATTAAAACTTAAGAAACGCATTCAATTCCGAGCGGTAGGTAACAAATGATCGGGGCCTATATAAATGTGGTAGCTGGTTCGCTCGGGGCGCGCGTTCGTTTAAACCTCACGGAATTTATAACCCTGAAACCGGTCGGAAAGTAAACTGTAAAAACGAGAGGCACTTTGCGCTTGCAATTCCAATAAAATAATAAAGCAATAAAAAATGAAATCCACAGGGTGCATCCTCTGAGCGTGGAAAGCTTCGGATTACAATTTCCGTTTCATTCGTTAGTCGAGATAATTGTCTGGATACTTTATATTGGACGGACCGGGCGGGCATTATGAACTTAATGGCTTGGTTAGTAATCAAAGTCAGTGGGGGCCGTAATACTGTGTAGATAACCGTTGTCAATTAATTATGAAGGCAAAATGCTGTGTAACACAATCAGTTATTTATCACGACTGCGACAGAGCCGAGTCGTTTGTCACTCGTTTCGCCCACGGCGCCACATCTCGGACATTCGTCACATCAACAGATGGGTAGAGACCCATTATGATCTTAAACGCCATCGTCTCAAGGCGCCAAATGCAAAATCAGGAATCTATTATTTAATGTGATGACAGTCGAGATCGACGGCTTATCTGATTTCATATTCCGGCGAAGCTTATTTTTAAGTCCGTCTAAAACTAACTTTATCGCGTCTTTCAATCTGTCGCCGATTCGTATTTCGAGACGGCCCTCAAATTATATTCCAGTAACGTTTTAATTACAGACGACAAGTTGGTGATAAAATCGCAATCAAAAACTTTGTAACATACTCATCCGGTGTTATCGGCAAAATGTTATGGGAAGCTGCTAATAAAGAGGTTGATTTATACGACAATAACTTACGGTCGGTTGAAAGGAAAAAACAATCAATGTGGTATGGGACAAGAAGAATGCATGCCGGCTTTCACAATCGGGCGGCGAAAGCTTGGTAAAGGAACGAAAGCGTACAAGAGTTTTTTGAGTCCTCTATTCAAATTAGCTTAATGCATTCAGGACAAAGCTCCGATAAGCCTCAAAAAGCTCGCACGCCGCTGCTGGAGTGCAATCATATACCAAACCTTCCGTTTAGAAATTTTAACGCACGTTACGAAGTTCAAGGTCTGAACTTCCGTCAACTTTTAACCACGACCTTACCTTGCATTTATTTTAGATTGTCTTACCACGTCTTACTGATGTATTTACATTGGATATTTGAAGTAGGTTATACAGTGGTGCTGGAGGTAAATTTTTTGCTAAAAGTATGGCAGGCAGATAAATTGATAATTTTATTTTAACTACAAACCATCAAAGATTCTGTTTAAGAAGTAAACCAAAAATCTTAAAACTACACTTAGACAAGATGCTTTAGCAAATTTAATATGTACGAGTAGGTACTATTATAATAATAACCGTAACACTTCAACAAATTTAATATTAACTATAACAATAAGTTCCTACTGGTAAATTGTATCCACTTTTGTTTCAGCTTATGCTTAAAGATAAAATATATATTTAAAATGTGGTTAATCCTAAAACTAAAAGCTTTTAAAGTAAGTAATAAAAATGTTATTATTTATATTAGGTACCTACTCTTACATTGTATATTTGTGAGTGTAAATGAATGCCATAGTAATCCCCTAAACTCTCGGATAATCCTATTAGAATCTCGATCAGGTACTTGACAAAGCGGCGGAAATCATACAACGTCACGTATGTAAGACGAATAAATTTACCCAGCATTGAGATCGCAAACAGTGCTTAGCCGAAGTGCGAACGGCCTTACCTTGATTAAGTAATTAACAATGCCAACTGAATTACGTCGTCGGCTCCGAACACCTACCTGGCTTTGTGTTATGTGAATGGGAATACAACAAGGAATTGTTTCAGCAATTCAAACGGACTTCTTTTTGCAAATATTTGATTGATTAAAATACTTAAGAGTAATTTAATTTGTTTAGGGTTTCGTATTTGGCTATTGTCTGTTTTATTTATTTCCAGAAAATAACATTTTATTTTATTTATTTCAATGTTTTTGGTAGGGATCAGCTGATTACCTTACCTACATGATTAAAGTTGCATTAATTAACCTATGATGATATTAATTTTTCTTGCTTTATTGTGTAGCTATTGCTTGTATGCGATACTTTTTTTTATATCAATCATAATAATAATCGCTAGCTTACGAGAAACGACGACAATAAAATAATGATTTCAATCGTCATTCCTAACATATAAATTTTATGTAAAGAGTTCTTTACATTCTACGACTACATAGGTACAACCTGACACTACCGATATCTGAGTTACTTAAAACTCAATCTTACTCGTATTTGACTGTTCCACATTCGGCCTTTGTGTGTCAATTCTGATATTGGCTTTCATCAAAGGAATGTCGATGAAAAAAAGGGTTCGAGTTCCTTACGAGTTCCGGCGCAGACAGTCGTCTCAACGGTGACAAATCTCAAAATAGACAACAGATGTAGGTATCGTTTGCAGCCATTCGTCGTGGAACAACACGCGCTCGACCGTTGACAGATTGGGCGTTTTAAATTTAGAGCATCCATGTTTTATTTGAATTTCGAAATGAAATATCGACTGTCGAACTCATTCTCAAGTTTTATTAGAGACTCTACAAATGAGCCGAGCCGTATGTGGGTGAGGGTTGGTGAATTATGGACACGTGTTAATGATTTTATGAGGCTAATGAGTCCAAAGGTTTATATTAGGCATTAAGCGCTAATCAGTAAAATAGCCCTTAATACTTAATATTTATGGTGAATAAATTGAGCTGAAATATAGCTTTGTACCTCTCTATGCATCGAAGACAAGTTACATTGAAAAAAATTATCATAATAACGTACGGTAGTTTATTCTACTACAAGAGTCTTGGTATAATTAATGAAATAATGCTTATTGAATCTGCATAAATCGTTTATATCGTAAAGCTCTTTCCTACAACACAATTAAAATATCTGCATTTTTTTCTATTCGTAGCGATATATCAAATCATAAACACTCTCGAAAACAGTCACAAAACGAGAAACACGCTGGCCGCTGGCCGAAAATTGATGAACAATCGGAAAAAAAAACCAATAACCGACTGACAATATTCGGAAATCGAATAAAAATCCAATTTTTCGAGCGCAGTTCACCAATGACAGAGCCTGGCTCCGAGATATAGATCGGAATATTTACGATCATGTTCGTGGTACCGCTTGGATGTATAGCACGCGTCATGATGCAATTTTACAACTTATGACACGATCATGATTATTAAATCCTTTAAACTTTTTTGTCGCTTGGTTTATAATAATAACGCTTCACACTCACAGCACTAGGATGCTCTGTGTCGTAGATGCCATGGACGCACAAAAACAATGAAATAAACACCCAGTCCGGGAACAGAAATCCAAATTCATCATTTATATTTCTCCCTTATCAAGAACCCTATGAAAGATGGACCTGCATGGTAACCACAACACCACATGGGACGTCAATTTGTTTTCAAAACTTTAAATTTCATGCTTTTGTTCTAGTTATTTTAACATATTTAATATTTAAAGCTACATGTTAATCTTTTAAACTTTATAAATTATAATCACTCGAAAACAACTTTCCGTCGAATTTAAATCGTTAGTCGTGTCGTAGTATTTAAAATTCATCCACGCGGGTTGTCAGTCGCTGCCCACGTGTGATATTCAAATGCTTTTGTCCAGTCTATGGTTTATGGTGAACAGAAAACGCCCGAGGCAGTGTAGCAAGAAGTGCATGGCAATACAATAACTCGTTCTCTTACAATGTAGATAACAAATCTAATAGTGACGGTGGTTATCATAAACATCGAGAAACAAATGATTCAATGTTGCCAGTGAAAGCGAGTGTCGAACGAACACTCTGTAACATTACTCGTACATTTCAGTCCATTCGGTGATTGGTTTGGCTATTGTATTGTATCTGAATGGATTTATGGTAATACATAATTTTCGGTTTTAATGGCAAGTTTTTAAGCGAGTACCTACCTACTTGTGTTTCAGTTAGGTGTTGTTGCCGGACAAACTACGTGTATAATTGAGGCGACTATCTTAGTTCTCGTGTGTAGCTACGCTTTTATGTATGATCTCAGATAGGACGACTATCCTATTTGGGATTGGACATGGATGGCCATGGGTCGCACTGATTACTTAACATCAGGTGGCCTGCATGCTCCTTTGCTACTCATAAACGATAAAAAAAACATAAAAACAAACATAGATAAAGATTTGTTTTATAATACACTAGCGACCCGCCCCGGCTTCGCACGGGTGCAATGCTGTTACTAAATACACTACAGAAAAACTGTGACCGTTTATTACATATTATCCTTCCTCTTCCATCACTCTATCTATTATAAAAAGCCGTACCAAAATCCGTTACGTAGTTTTAAAGATTTAAGCATACATAGAGGGACAGAAAAAGCGACTTTGTTTTATACTATGTAGTGAAATACTAACAATTTAAACATCTTTGATTTCTGCTCCAAAACCTACTTCTCGTAGCGTATTGCTTCTAACGTCATGCAACATTATTGGTATGAGTAACATTTTACGGCTTATATAAATCTCGAGGTTGAAAACACTATCGTCTATCAATGTCTGAACTATGAGTATGACTCATGGAACGCCGCTTTTTCCGTAAGCATTATAACGTCTATCCAGATGATTATATCAGGGCCTTCGGTTTACATTAAAACTCTGTATAATATATGGTTCTCCTTCCCAGCGACTTTGAGAAAGCAATTCGTCATTGTCAATCCGTTCCCTTGCTCAATTAAACAGATGATTGACACTTGAATTTAGCAAACTTAAGGCATTTCCATTTTGACGGTAAAAAACTTCTGCTTAAAGAACTTAAGTTAAAAACGGTTCGGAGTTACAGTTTTAGGGATATGAACCATAAAAGCCGACGAAAGAGATTTTCTTGTTCATAAAAACTTAAGATATTGCCACTAAGTTTTAAGACAGGTAATAAAAACAAATTCGATTCGCCGTAAGCTACATAATCTTAAGATAATACGTTAACCTATTCCAAAACACATTTATCGAAAAGCCCTATTGTTGAACTCATATTATATGGAACATTTACGAGATGGGACGGAACATTTTATTATCGTGAGACTGCTGCAGACACGCATCATCTATGACATCAAAACTCAATATCCGTCCGATACATTTGTTATAGATTTCACATTTCCTTCCAGTATTAAGTGCTGCGCCAAGCTATTTGCTCGGGATAATATTTTGAAATATTCCACTTAAGACGATTTTCCAATATTTGTATTGGCATTAAAGTTTATGGCTTTGCATGCCAGTCTTATATTTTATTCGTTATTGTTTGCGTAATTCTTGACTAATAGTCGTGTTTGACTAAAACGTAGTTAAGTAACCATAACGCGCATTTCTGGAAAGAATATTATATTGCAAGTTCTTCTAAATATTGGCAAGTAACATCAACTTATTTTTAACTAGTCGTTAAAAAATTTAATATCATTTGGCAAATAAGTACCTACTTCTTTCTCTATTATCAAATATATTTAAAAGATATTTTAAAAGGCTTAATTTCTTTTTAAAGGCTTTTAAAAGAAATAAAGTCTTGTATGTATTTAGACTTTTTCGATTAAAAAAGTTCCCTGCGTGTTTGTGTTACTTATAATAAACAACGATCATTTTACTGGACTAAGGAGAAATGCGTCTTTGAATTCGCATTAAGATTGAAAGCATAATTTAAAAACAATTTGTTCGTCGTAAAATTCTATTATTATTATTCTTCGACATGTAAATATAATATACAGTTACGTATTTTTTTATGTTAATGTTATAGTACTTTTTCTTAGGTAAAGTAAACCTTCTAAAATGACCCTGTAAATATGAGAATCATACCTATCTGATCATGAACTTTTATTCGTTTTAATCTTAACTAATCTTCATTTTCAGCAGGATCTCCAAAATGGCTTCCCAATTTGCCATATGTGGCATGACCGTCTACCAGAATGAAGAATCGCTCTTCCGGGAGACAGTGTCGCCCATAAATTCTATTTGTACAGAAGCGCACTAAATTGTCCCAGTGGCCGAAAGTGCCGGAGTTATTGAGGAAGATGTACGACGAAACCCGCTTACTGGAAATCTTTTAATCTCAACCCTTATGAGAAATTTTATGCATTTTACAGCAGTTATCATTAACTACTGTAACAGAAGTTAAAAACCAGACGTTCAAATTTTGCCTTACACATTAAAGTTTGCACAAACGCAGTATTTACTTGCAATCTCCAAAATCTTAGCCTTTCTCAATGCTCAAATTTTCTCAAGTTTAGAAAACTAACTTTAACGCAAAAATTTAATTTATAAACATAAATTAATTAAAATAACTTGATTTGACTCACCTAAAATTGAGACATTTTTATACGCATAAACTTCACAATAAACATTTTTATAGATAAGATGACATGTACAATCAAGGATAAAATAGAATGCATGAATGAACGGCACTGCAACGGATTTAGCAACATAAGGGGGGCAGGTGATACTGTCGTACATAAATCCTCTTTGGCCTGTCGCATCGTCTCTGCGGCGTGGCACGCGGAACCTCGTCTTATTGTGGTTGCGTTTGTTTTGTTCTCAACTGCTGGCTGCGTTATTTTAAACCTGCTATCTACTTATAAAACTATTTCAACCACTGTTCAATATTCACACTCAAGTCTGCGCATTCCAAACTCTAATTCAACTCGCTCATTGTCTAGTCTCGCTACTACTTCATTTGTAAATGTTATCTCATTGTTCCTATCTCGGATTTCAGATTCTAAATTATTACCACAACATTGTAGGTACCTACTTGTTTCGTAAAATAAATTACTATAGTTCGGAACTAAAATGAAAATATGTAAGCAAATAATATGTTCGCGAACAAAGTAACTTTGTTTCGTTTTAACAAGCAATTTCATGTGAATAATGGAACAGGGAAAATAAACGAGTTTCCAACATTGGAACGGACAGCTATGATATTTAAAACATGGAATGTATTCGTATTATTAGACGGAAAAGTCGAGATACATACTTTGGGAACGAGTATTAGATTGATCTTAAAATCCAATGAAAGTTAAACAGCATCGCATAACCCATTGTATTCTTCGCGTTCCTGTTTTGTTCATGCCTCGCAGCGTGCAATGCTATTTTAGATTCGTGATCTCTTAATAGTACTCGCAATTCCGATAGCGGCTACTGAATAAACTTGCCTCACAAATCTTTATTTGGAAGGGGCGACAGTTAAAACATTGTTAGCTTTGTTTTATTCTGTTCCACCTACTCTTGCTTCAGTTTATTAGTGTTAGACAAGTTTTATTTGGACTCGACTGCTATTGCAATCACTCGTACATCATCACCATCGATATTTGTTGGCAAATTTCATATTTATATGAATGAATCTAACTTTTGTCTCTTGTTCTCATACTTTAGTAATTTATTAATTAACAATCAAGTTGCTAGCCATAATGGTAGCTATCTGTTTAAAATTAATTAGTTATTTTATGTACTAGTAGAAGTGTAGTCGGTAAAACATAAAGGCATTGATATTACTGTAGTTCATAATATCCTTTTTAACGACTGCATTAATATTCGCCGGCTCAATTCATCTGCCAAGACTATTAATGTCTTGTTTCCACTATTCATTGATGTGACTACGTACCTAGCTTTTTGCTGTTGATTGAATTACTACGCCCATAAATACCTTAAGATCGTTGAACTCTGAATACAATGGAAATAATGAACCCCGTCAAGAACTTGACTGTCAACTCGCCGTAGTTTAGGTATGGTATGTAGCTATAAAAATAGCCAAACACGAAAGAGATATAACACGTTTTAACCAATCATAAAGGAGTCATGATAATAATGTATTATATTATTACTAAGTTCTACATAAACAATGATTACAGTGAAAACATTTGAAATACGATTAGCGACATAATACGTAGAAAATCAAGGAAGTAAAATAAATCCTAACACTCGTTCTATCGCGATTAATGAAACATGAATAGCTACAAAGTTTAAGTTATGTTTTAATAACAATTTCAAAGGCATTCTTGACAAGAGATAAGATATCGTTAACATTTCATAATGGAATAGCTTTCTAAAAATACTAAGGAAACCAGTCACGCACACTCTGAATAATCGTTCCATTCATGTGCCTGTAAAACTAACAGTAAGAATTTATTAATTGGCTACTCCGTGTGTTCGGTATTTACTTCCAGTAAGTAAACTTGCATACGGCCCTGAAAAAGGCAAAAATGGAATTTCACGAATTTTGATCTTTATTCCAACAAGAATACGAGAGAAAACCTGGAACAGGTAAATCAAGGTTCAGTTACTCAGGACAGTACTTCGGGAATAGGTTTGTCATGACTCATATTGGGTATACAAACGGTAGACGAGCGTAGCGATTTACAAAGCGTTTTTGGAGTTCCATTAAATAAGTTCAAATAACATGAAGTCATTAAATACTTGGGATCAGTAATATTTTTCCTTTTACAGCCTAGTCGGGATATTACGCAAGAAGATAGAAAATACATAGGTATATATAACTCGTGGAATTCAATCACCAACCATTTTTGGTGAGAAAGTTGAACCCACTTCCATAGAAAAAGACAGTTTTTATAGAACATGTGGTACATCTAGTATTAAACGATATCTGTTACAGACATACATACAAGAAGATATATAGTATGGTTGCTTCATATTTTAAATATAAACTAGATACTTATGTATCCTGACCTTGTTATGTACCTGACTGTACTTGTTATGTACCTGACTGTACTTGTTATGTACCTGACTGTACCGCGACTGTCCGCGGCCCGCTACTCTACTCTTCTCTTTGGCCTAGGGCTTAGTGACATCAACAGCCGTCGTGTGCACGCAATTATCACCCTACTGTTCAGTAAATTGTGCTTTCATAGAACGCGCATAAATTGTACGTACTAAAGCTATCACCGGACATTTATTTTCGAATCAGATTAATGCAACGTACATTCTAACACGAGAATGCCATCTACTTACTACATAATGCTCGAGACGAGTTTTATAGTGCATTTCAACTATTGAAGTCAGTATCGTCGGATAATATAAATTACCGATTAAGTCTATTAATGCTTATCATATTCATTTTCTACATTAATCATACTATGGGAATACGACATTTAATTTCACCCTTATTGCTTTTTGTACTCGTTTACTCGTTCGCCAAGGACTCCGCATTTACATTTAGATTGTTGCGATATAAGCTTCTGTGTTTTAGGTGTAATTCTTGGAAAGTGCTAATGTAGTCGGTTGTAGGTGAGTTTCACCATCTAAAGGCATACGTTAAGTAGATGGGGCTTAGGTATAGAATTTTCCTTACAAAGTGCTTTATTTTTCCTTACAAAACGTTTTTTAATGAATAGATTAGGTAGGTACTATAATGCATATATACAAAAGTTATTATCAAAAAGTTCGTTGTTGAAAACCATTCGACAAATTTTTAATTTTCTTGGAGTTTTTTTTTACATTTATCATTTTATCCATCGTATTTTACAGGAATACATTATATATAAAGTAGGTATACCTACTGTTGTTTTTATTTGTTAGAAGGAGAGGACTAGACTAGAGTAAAAACTGTTTAGAATTTCAAAAGTAAAGTTCCGAAGCATCTTCCATCATTAAGTATGGTTGCACTTAAATTTCTTGAGCGTAAACTGATGAGAATGCTGAGATTTTTAATTTGAGGGCTATAAAATTGTTGAATAAGAATTCAAAACCCGTTTCACTTCAAATTTGGAATATGCTTCGATAGCTCGTAAATCAGTAAAATTAAATTTTATCTGGATTTTGAAATATCGGTATTGAAACTATAAATTTTACTTTGTCAACTATCTCAGATGTGGTAGGAATTCTTGAATTTCGCCCTAAATATGTAGAATTTTTTGAGTAGAGTTAAAATTACAATAGTAAGTAGACACTAAACATAATTATTGTAAATTAAATTATTTATTTATGATTAATTTTCTTTAATTTATGACTTAAAAGAATATTAAGAAAAATTGTACGCATTAATATTTGTCTTTGCAGTTGATATTTTACTCGATGCCTTAATTCCTCTGCATGAGCCTTTTCATAAGAAACAGTAAGATTATTGTTCTTAAATACGAGTAGTTAAACATTATAAATATTGCATTGTTAAATAGATATAGGTAGATGCCGCTCAACGCATTAGCGACTTAACCGTTCCATCGAACTAGGAAACTCATTTACTAGCCATTACTGGATGCAACTACTGTAAGTAGATTAAAATGCATGCCAAAAGTTTAAATTTATGTACCGGACGCGGTCTTCAATTAAACTGGTTAAAACTGGTAAGCGGTAAAAGTAATTTTAGGTTATTTACCACATATGGAATACATATCTATGGATACGTAGGGAATACCGGTTAGATGCTCTATTTGTTTTATTAAATGCCGAATATATTAATCTTTATCTTTATTTTATACTGAATGGCGTTCATTAAATATCTCATAAAACTTTATGTGCAAAATATTGATGTTTAACAGTAACTAGTCAAATATTATTAGGTTTATATTATGCGTGTATGTCAAACATGATCAAACAGCCCAAATATTTCATTGCAACAATTGCAACTTATCAATATTTACCATCTTCGACAATATTCCTTTGAATAATCCACTTATTCCAATGCCCATGAGAAATTGCCGCATAAGAATTTTCTCGCTGAAATTTTATGTTGATTACCTAACTTTGTATTGTTTTGTTTTTCGTGAACGCAGCATCTGTCGTTGGCAAGCCATGCAATGGACTCGTTTCTATGCTCCAAACGAGTATCTCCGTCCTAAATATACCATTTAAATTCAACAGCAGTTACCATCTCTTTTTCCGACCGTCATGGCCTATTTATTGTTCTCCTTTATGGCAATTCCTTGACTGTTTCTCGATCCCACATACGTTAAATCGCCCGAGTGACAGCTTTATTTGGAACATTGCCTTGTTGGAATCACAAATTAAAACAAATTTTACTTTTTAGGAGGTGTCTTAACAAACCACAATAATATTTTGACGTAGTTAAGTCGAGTATTAAGTTACCTATTACCTAAGAGTGACATGACTGGTGATGCTTACAAGAAACGTCAGTTAGATAAATAATTTTTAAACGAGTGACACTAATTGACTGATCGCTTTTGATCATGAAGCTTGAATTAACTTTACTACACAACCAGTAGTAAATTATGTATTCGACTTCATTCGGAGACATATCAGTGAAAGCTACACTAAGTAGGTACGCGTAGGGGATATCGATATACAAACTTAATCTTTACAACACACAATAAAGTAATCCCTAGAAGCTCCCCCATTGAGAGATAGCGTTAATGAATTTCTTTCATTGAGTATTCACAAAGGCGACGGCATCCCGCTTGGATGTGAATCGGCCGTGATTTCATGAGAAAAAAAATAAACAAACCATTGCCGCATCAAATTGCGCGGAGTGAGTGCGAAGCGAGGTCCCGCGAGCACTTTCTCATGCAAAAGTCGAACGGTTACTTGAATTCTTAGCTGAAGCACTTGTCGGTTTTACGAGCGTAGAGCGATTTAATCCACTTAAAACGCAGAGCACAAACTCAGAGCCGACAAAGCTCTCAGCCGCTCTCATTTAAAAATGGAAATAAACCCCGGCCATCTTTGACTCGACGCGAGACCACTGGATGAATTCTAAGTGCGCTTCTCTACTGGCTAGCTGCCGATTCTTTTCAATTTGACGGACCGTATCCTGTTGGTACGGAAGAACTGTATCTTCGTTAAGTCTTGGTAGCTCCTTAGACACTGTAACTTAATTAAGTTGCTTTAAAAGCTTAAGATTGTTTAACTCTTTCTTCTGTCTTGGAAGTTCTTAATCCAAACTTAGCGATGGAGACTTTATTTTCTTTTGGAAGACCTAGCCTCTTCTGCTTTTAATCTATCCTTGTTAACAAAGTTTTACAATTTAACATTATTAAAGATGTGTACAGGACTTAACCATATTATTATTGAGGTATTATCATAAACTTCGGAGAAAGTAAAAGCAAATCGAGGTAAGGGATATAATTATTTCAGAAAAATCAAAACAGGAATGCTCGGGCACGGTATCGCGGTAGCAGCGCAATCGTGCCGAAACGGTTTTGCTGAGGCGCCGTGTTTATCTAGGGGAAGCAAGGAATTACTCGCCCGCGGACCATGTCTTCGGTTTACAAATCTTAATGAAAGAGTTCGTTTTCGGCCGAGATTATTTAGCTTTTGTTTATTTTGTTGCTTTCTGGCCTCTCACGGCGGTTGACTTATCTTGCTCCCTCGGTGTTATTAACTTTGATTTTCTGCGCAGCATCAAAAACATTTTACTTAAGCGCTTTCACGGTATCCCTGGGACTTGTTTAAAGTGTAAACGATATCTTGTGTTGTAATTTACTTCTGAAATTGTTGTCTTTATTTTTATGAACTTTGCATGTTTCCACTGTAGGTTAATATGAAAAATATTAAGAGTGCCAATTTTATTAAAAGCAAGATTACAAA
Source organism: Noctuana stator (assembly GCA_018231225.1). Classification (NCBI taxonomy): domain Eukaryota; kingdom Metazoa; phylum Arthropoda; class Insecta; order Lepidoptera; family Hesperiidae; genus Noctuana; species Noctuana stator. Next base: position 18,596 of record DWQK01000324.1, read on the forward strand.
TTTCACAAAAATTTCTATTATGCATTTAGCATTTTTGAAAATGATATTATAATACCACTATCAAAAATGGTCAGTTGTTGCTAAATTATTCAAAAAGTTTATTAAATATGCGCTACTCTAAAGCAGCTGATAATAAAACGGGAACACTTACTACACGCGAAGTGTAGGTACTATACGAGTACGTCTACGTATAATGTCTTGCCAATTAAGAAAACAATATTCTGTTTCCGTTCCTTTTGTTTTGTTTACCCTACATTTACGACCAGCAACGTAGTTGTAGTCTCAACCTATTATTATAACATTACGTTTATTATCTGTTATAGCTATGTTACTGTTTGCAAATTGGTGTCTATAGAAGTGTGTACTGCTCGTCCACACTGTTAAGTCTAGCTAAAGTGTGTCGTGTTTCTTTCCAGGGTATTATTATTATAATTTAAACATGAAAATTTTTGTTCTAAATTTATGGAAATTGTGATTCTTTATTGTAAGGTTCTATTACATTTTCATTGCTCAATTATCGTAATGTTATTTGACTGTGTTGCTATTAACACCGTTGATACTATAGTATCATAATCATAATAATATATATTATCTACCTGCTTGAAACTCTTTCGTTTCATTATTTACGATTGTTTAAAAATTTATCTTACAAAGTTCTTTTTAAACTTTACCCCTGCAAATGACGTTGCTATTATGTACCATTTGTTACTCGTAGCTTTATTTAAACAACGAAGATTTTTGACGTTAGCAATAATTTATAAGACATTAAGCCTTAACTGCTCCGAAATTGCCCAATTAGAAAAATCCTGCAACACTTTAATTGCGTATAGTCGAATAACCCCGAATTTTTCCCTATTTTAAGGCAGTTGTAGCATTGCTTGCGAGTAAACTTATTTTTTTGTCACCAAAATAACTAAAAATAATAAAAATAAAATATGGAATGGAAACTACATAAAGTAATTCAATGTGTAGTAGACTGAAGTCTTTAGTTCCTAATAGGTATAAGTACCACGGATCAGAGAGCGGCAAATATAATTTGTTATACTTCGTCGGGATTTTTTTATTACTTGCCATCTAACAATCATATTATTTTATCGTTTTCCTATTGTTTTTGTATCAATCGTCAATGCCATTATTAATCTAACTAGAAACTATTCCTATGTAACTTCGGAACTTATTTCATCATAAACGATTTCTCTTCGTAAAGAAACAAGTCAGTGGCGCAGACCTGGTGATTTTAATTACCTCCTTTTCCATTTTTTCCTTCACGTTTTCAACGGAAATTGCGTGGAAGGAAGGGAGCTTAAGGGAATGGGTTTGCACGTACCAAACAATTACTGATTTAATTCTCACTTGTTACATTATTATGGTGGTTGCATGAATTGTCTTGCTCAGACTGACTGTTCCGTTGCAAGGGTAGGGTCGTAACTTTCATTTATTTCTATCTTATTTCCACTTTTTAATTTACTGTAAGTAGCGTTTTCATCGCCTTAACTATTGTTAGGTTCAAATTACCTTTTAAATTTTTGTTTTTTTGAAGGTCTTGTTTCACTCAGTTTTATTGTAGTATTTACGTACTCGATAATAATTAAATTTTTTCAATTGAACGTTTTGTTTTCGAGAGAAAACGAGAAATCATTTAATTGAAACAAAATCATGGAAACTAGAGCTCTGCAAATCGACTTCAACCTACAGAATATTTTAAACTTATTCTATATGATTTTAAAAAATTTAGTTAAAACCTATTATAGGGTACTAGCTGTAGCACGCTGTTTCACCCGCGTTAAGAATAGTAACGTAATGCTTGATAACCTATAACCTTCCTTATGAACGTAGCTATCACAATATATAAAAATAATTTTTCAAATCGCTCCAGTAGTTCCTGAGATTATCGCGTTCAAACAAACAAACTCCTCAGCTTTATATTATTAGTATAGATTTCACTATAATAACTATTCTTTTTCTCCAACAGGATGGTGACCGAGGCTACTTGGAAGGCCTCGCATCTCGCTACGCGGACCTCTTCTCCACGCACTACGGCGATGTCCTCGACCACCTCGAGGAATTGAGGAGGCACGAGTGGGATGAGATGTCCCCAAGAATGAGAGTCCTCGGCGGTCCTGGAACTCCCCAAACACCTCCATCGGCAAGTCCTGGTTCCTTAGCTCTGAACAACTTGACAACGTCGCATTCGCAGCCTATTTACGTGCCCGGGAAGTATTCGGTGAGTGGTTTATAGGTCCCACCTGATGATAGTCCCACCCGACTCCTGCAGCTCGTAGATGTTTATACAAAATTGGATAGAAAGAACTTCCAAGGTCACGCACCCGTCCAAGCATTTCTGCTCAGCAGAAGTAGGTATCACGGTTGTACCCTTACATTTGAGTCCTTCACATTGTTGGTACTACTAGCTCGTAGTGTGTTGCATGCATGTTGTGTTTGTAGTTGTGGTTTTAGTCTTTAGATAAGATAATATTTATAAGTTAAATTATGGCTTTTCTGAGTCGCAAAATTCGCTATTTACCTAAGATACTAGTCACTGTTCGGAGCCAAAATGAAACCACGATTACGATAAATTGCTTGTGTTTGGAAAGTGGTCATCAAAATTCTATTTCTTATTTTATTAATTTTGATATAGATAAAACAGTTACTCAGCGTACAGATTTTATTATACGAGACGCTTCTAATGAAGATAACGTTAACAGGGAATCAACCCAAACTTGCGGTGAGAATCAAAAATATGCAAATTCGTGCCCTCTGAGGAGTGTTTTGAGTATAAGCATTTTCTAAGTATGTCTTTACCCGCATCGCATTTGTATTTCTTAGTAATTGGAGAACCGTGGATCGATCATGATAAAACAAAGAGGGTGATTTGATACCCCTCATTACCCTCGGGCGAATGAAAACAATATTTTATTGAAATAAGATCTTACGCAATTTTTAGTGCAGAAAAATTTCGAATCAATACTTTGAGAAATGATGTTTGTTGAGATTTGTGGATTTAGCCGTATGAATATTTTTGAAGACGAGTTTTTAATTAAAATTCCTTATAAACTTTCTGTATGAATAAATAGAGGGTGGGTGAGAATATTACTAAGCATTACCTCTATCAAATTCTCAATCTGTTTTAATTTTTCTGTCTGAGTGTCGAGTCAAAACTATTAAAAAGACATATTTAGCTAATATTGTACTCCTACTACTGTATTGGTCCTGCAATTAATACTTAGGTACTAGTAATTATTAATATAGTATTAGTAAACATTTGAGAAATTTTGTTTTAAATCCACTTGGCAACACTACTTATCTTGTACGAAGTTGAAAATGCAAAGCAGTATTTTAGAAAGGCATTTCTTGGTGAATGTTTGATAAAGTTATTGCCTGCCGTGCTATTGTGAAGCATTTATCGGTCAAATTGATTGTAATGAGTCAATTCTATTCGTAGTACTGCAAGACTGCTGCAGAATGTAGCCATTATTCGATTGTAGCAAGCAGTTAATTAAATGGCTACCACAGTGCCAAGTTCTAGGTGTTGGAATGTTTCACGCGATTTCAAATAAACAAATGGTATTTAGAAATTTAAATCAGCTTGACACTACATGAGAATATACTTAGGTTATGCTTTGAGGACAATTACTTTTTTTATATTAAATGTTTAAATGTTTTCTATGTTATTATGATTTCTAACTCACTATTGAAACTTTCTTCTTAATGACTAATTAAAACGTGACAAGACCATTAGTCATTATCAGTTATCAATACTATTAATTTAAGTATGATTGCGACAATCGTAATCAAAAATATGTACCTATTCTTTGTATTAATGTCTACGCTAACTACCAGAACAATACAGTTTGTCTT
>DWQK01000325.1:0-22450 GCA_018231225.1 Noctuana stator
CTACAGACAGAAATAAATCTGCAAGCTAAACAAACCAGTATTTCCGGCAGACATGCAAGCGCTGACACACTTAATACTCCATTATAAGTTGCGTGTTCATTATGCACATATTCGGCTGCCACCTTTTAGCACTACATTATGTATGTGCCTATACATTTTATACTACTTAGTTAATCGCAATAAGGTAAATTCATTTAAAAGATAATTAACTTAAACAGTATCGGCGTTGGTATAATTAATTAACCGATGTCCGTCCTTTCAATTACGGTGGTTATAGGGGATTCATAACTCAGCGAGTGGCGTGCCCGCTGTCGTCGTCGGTAATAGATTGGCAACCATTCGGTGTGTCTATTTCTATGCAAATTATCCTCTTGCATGAATTATAGCCGGAGCAGCGTGCCGCATGGCGTGACGACCCATCTACGAGTTTGCCAAAATGAGGATTATTAAGAACAATTCAACAAAAGGCCTTCAGAAATTTTCTGTGCATTCCTGGAGTTTCGTGACTAATCTGGATAATAGACAATTGTGTAGGATTTTAATAAGTACTAGAACACTGTGGCTGAAGTGAGAAAGTGAAGATGATGTATATTGTAATGGTATTAAATAGGTAAACAGTCACTTTAATAAAAGAGTGAAGATAGGAGCGAATCAACATAATATATCAACAATTAGTAAACTTACTGAAGTAATATCAAAATTCTCTAACATACTTTCTGGAGGAATACTCTCCTCCATCAGACTCTTAACACAAAGACCAATGGATTCGTCTCCTCCCGAACATTCAAATATATCAACAGATATTTATTATATGAAAAGGACACACAATCCCTTGCTATTGTAAGGATTCATTAGTATACTGTAGAGGTAGTTATTGATATTTGCTTCGTATTGACGTTAAATACTGATTACTGACATAATATAATGACGGTAGCATGTATACGATCTACGAAATACACATTTTGCATCACGTGATTTGTAAAATGCTTGATAGAGCCGCCTGGATGTATACAACAAAAACCGAAAGTGGTTTGTCAGCGTCCAGTTGACACGGCTCCAAGATGCTGTCGACGATAACGGTAATACGGTTAATGCCACTCGCACTTTGCAAATTACGTTCCTCGACACCCTAATGTTAATCGTGATATTTGTGATGCTCCAAGCGGACTATACCTTTAAATGTCACGCGGACTTCTTAAATCTCTGATAAAGTATTTTTTGTAGGAACATAATTTCGGTACCATAAAATGACAAATATTATACAACTATATAAATAAGTATTACTTACTGAGAGGACTTAAGATTTAAAATTAAAACATTTTAACTGATTTATTCATACCCCACCAATATCGGAACAGTACAATACTATATCTTTATCTTTATTGTACATTATAGTAATGGTAAACGTAAAACTACCAACCGACACAGCGGTCTTAACTCCAAATCAGCTGTCATATCGAGCGAATAATCTGATAAAGAACAGTTTTCATTAATCCTATCATTTCCCTAACCTATAGGGTATATTTTGATTAAACAGAATGAAACAGTGAAAAAATAGAAGCAACAGTTAATTGTTTAATCAGGAGCCGATAAGGGGAGAAATTAAGTAAGAACATGTAAGTGAAATATTTGTAAATACATTATTTTTATCGACTGCTTTTTTTAACAATGACCAGGATCAAGCTAGACGAACAAAATAAGGAAGTCCATTCCGCACGCACTTCTTCAACTTTAGCTTAATTCCTCATCTTACACGTAGTAAATAAATTTTGTATTCACTTCAATGTCATGTTGATACTAAATATTTACAATTTATTGTCTACCGACCGAACTACCATCTGCCGTTTTACGAACATGTTTGTAAAGAATAGTATAATGGTGGACAGCAGATCGTAAAGTAACACAACGAGGTCAAGGTACATATAGAACGAGGACGACTTCGCTAATTACTCTCAAAAACTTAATACAAACGTTAAAAATACACTTAATATACATACTAATAAATAATACATGTAGTGTAGTAGGAAGTACAGATTAAACATATTACTTGTCTATACTATAATAATAATATAAAGCTGAAGACTTTGTTTGTTTGAACGCGGTAATCTTGAGAACTACTGGACCGATTTGAAAATTCTTCTTTTTCTTTTTTTGAGAAAATTTGAGAATTCTTTATGTATAATAGCTACATTCATGAGGAAGGTTATAGGCTCAAGCATTACGTTACTATTCTTAACGCCGGTGAAACCGCGAGGCAGTTTGTCATCTATAATGAGATATTATTCGTTATAATAATTTAATGTTAATCAAAATTCAAATGAAATGGATTTAATACAATAGACTAACATTTTCAGAACTGTTTCAATAAAACTCGACATTTTGAAAAATCAATAATAGAACGGGACACTTTGTCGTTATCTGAAAAACACTCCATTACTAATTGAGTACCAAATAAAATGTAAAACTGGTTACTGTGTGTAAGTGATAACATATAGAAAGTGATTACCATAATATCACTTATGTACAAACAAGCGCCTAATTTACACCTACTATCAGCATACATACATAGTTTAAATTCTACAAGTGGTTTTACATATGAATTACACAACCACAGACAGTCAGTGCCAAAATTCTATTTGTGACGACAAACCGAGACGGGTATATTTAACTGCCACCCATAAACTGTCGAATAATGTGTTTAAAAACATCGGAAAATGTCCAGAATAATTACGATCAAAAGTTTAAAAACAATATTTATCTACTAAACGTTACACGAGAGGCTCCTTTGAAGATACTAAAATGATAATCATGTTATTCTAATTCGACTTTAAGGACGGTCTATTCATTCTTTTATGACGTCTATAAATTCTTTTTTCTAACGATGCAAGTAATGTCCTTCCTTGCGAGTAACAAACTGAAATTTCACGAATCACGTTTATTTTCTTGATTTAATTCACAGTGCATCGTTGTATTTCCTTTTAACGATAATTTAAAGATTATATTGCACAATGGATACAAGCTTGCCTTCTTGGAATTGTAATGAGTTGTTTGCGACTCCTCAAAACAAACATTCCGTTCTTGTGTGCGACAGAATTACCTTACTGCCACAACCGCACGCCAACGCGTTTCGCGTAAATAGAATCATTTTCTTGGTGGAAATAACGACTTTTATTGTAGGGACTTCGTCATCTTACATTTGTGAAACTTTATTCATAGACTATTTTGGATAGAAAGACATGTTGTTTTTTTTTTAAGTAAATAGTACGAAATTAATTTTCTTTCTACACTCTTTACCTTACCAACCACCACCCCATTCCCTTTTTTTGGAATTTTTAAACTCCTTTCTTAGCTCATCTACCTATAAAATTTCATTCTTCTAGTAAGATACAATGCTGGTTTACTGACCGTGCGATGTCTTTCCTCCTCCCCTATATTATCTGACATGTTGATTCGAATAGTTTACACGTTGCAAGCAAAGTAAATTGAATAATAATCTCAGCTGTTTAAATAGCATTATGGTCCAGATGTTTTGTTGGAAACTGCAATGAATGTAGTAAAGTCACGTGTAGTTTGCGCGGAGGCGCCGGACGCGCGTCCCGTCCCAATTATGCAAGAGACAAGTGCAATTCGAAGTATGGCTAACGCATGTACGCCACTCGACGTGCATTTGTTTACCAGCCTCCAGTTATATAATGCGTCCCGCTCTGGAACCGCCGCACTATTTATATGCACTTTCCATTCTCGACGCCTCCTGACACATATTACTCTCCGGTGACTAAGGTAATTTAAAGATATGCGCACTGTAGATAAATACGAACGTCAGTGCGAAAGTAATGCCTAGAAAATTAACATTTTAGCTTAATTTCAGTGTGGAATACCGTTAGACAGCGTTACGAACTTGTGGGAATTTCTTATATGGAAAATATAGAGTGTAAAACTTGAGATTTAAAAGTACCTATTACAAATACAGAAACATAGGCGTAAGGAGCTGCATCCGTGTATATTGCACTAAAGCTAGATAAATGTAAAGAGTATTAAATATAATTAAAGCGAGCGCCCGTAGTTTCGCTCGAGTGACTCCGGATTTTAACTTATCTGCCGCGTTTCATCTCCGCACATACCGTAGCATAATTTTGGCTACGGTAATTATAACAGAATGCAATCAATATAAGTGTAGACAATACTCAACTATACATTATATTAATATATAATTAAGTGGCTGTATAAATAAGTGACTTACAAGTTTGTGGTCTTGGCCTCCCAATCATTTTTAACCCCCTACGCAAAAAGTAGGGTGTAACGTATGTGTTTTGCCGCGAGTGTATGCGGCATTGTAGGTCTTAAACGGGTTAACCGATATTGATGCAGTATTTTTGTTTGAAATGTGACTTAATCGAGTGTTCTTAGCAGCTACGGTGTAACAAAACCTTTTCAACCGTTTGAATACAATCAGCCCCGTCCTAAATAATGAAAAGCATAAAAGCAACTTTCGGAAATTCTGTCGCTAAGAATTTTGGTAAGTAATTTTATATGTTGTCACTGAGATAATGAAAGTACAAGAACGTAATAGAGCATTTTAGAGAGGTTTACTACCTTTGAAAATGGAATTGAAAATGAAAAAGTTTCGAAATGTCTTATTTTAATAGGCTTAGTCGGTATTTATGAAACATTTAAAAAAAAGAAATTGATTTTGAAAAAACAAGATACGGACCATTTTGCAAAATTCTAAACCGATTTTTATTAAACTCGCACTATTCCCCGAGTTAATAGTAAATAGTAGTAGTAGTAGTAATAAAAAATACCATGTTTGAATATCTTTTAGTTATACTAAATGGAACAGATTATAACTTTCTGTCACGTCGGTTAAAAAAATTTCAAAACTGTTTCAATTTTATATGTCTCTACTAGTTTTAACAGTAACTGTTATTCTTAATAATTTAATTGGCATTAAGAGTTCAACTAACAATAATATTCAGAAAGTAATAGGTACAATGCAACCCTTATCAAATTGGAGCAATGTCCCTCAAATAGGGGTACGTAACACATCTTTGCCGCTACGCTGCTCCAATGCACAGCTAATGATGTCTCCAAATTATGACAAGACTGGATTGTAATTTTAATTGGCAGAAATCACAAAAAATATAATGTGAAGCATTAGTTGAAGCGTTTTAAAACGCATTCGCTTTAGAACTATGCAACTAACTTAAAACACAACAAGGAACGAATTTTAAAACGCCTCATCGAATAGTGCCTAGGTAATGCTATTATTGTTAAACACAATTTAGTTCACTTGTAGGTATGTATAATAGTCTCATATAGATTACAATAGATAACACTTCTTTAGTTCTAATAGGAATAAGCGTACTGACAACATGTAACGATCTCCACACGTGTTACAAATAAATTTGTTCGCAAGCAGAACACATTAGCATATTGTTATATTAACAGTTGATTAGAGTAGTTTATCACAATGAAAATCAGTGCATATTTACAAGCGACACTCTGTACTCGGAGTATAACAACAATTCTGGCACGTGGTGGCCTGCTAGCATTCGGCGAGCTTAAAAGCAGTCATCAAACAAGCAGATGACAAACAGCGTCATCTTAAACTGTCACCGGTTTTTACGGGACGATAAAATGCGTTCCATTTCGATCATATCGATTTGTTACAACTCATTTATATCTGGCGGTGTGATTAGCGCATTTTATCACGTGTTTACATTAGGAATGTAGAGATGGTGAGTTATCGGCACGATTTATGGAGTTAGGAGCATTTTGTCGTTAAGTGGTAGCGTACCGTCGCAGTGCCTGCAGCGTTTGGGCTCCGGGGGTGCGAGCTCTTCGCCGAGTTCGCGGTGTCGTACCGGCATGGCGGCGCATCCCGCGCCGGCGCCGCCACCACCCGTATCAGTACGGGGTTCGTACGCTCCACGTCGACCGCTTCTCTAGCGGCTCGCGGCTGCCACTGAGCACGAGCGGTTCGCCGCCCGCCCCGGCCGGTAGGCGGCGCCCATACCCAAGTTATTTTTGGCTGTAGTGAGTCATGGCCCAAACTGCAACGTTTGCGATCAGCGGCGCCCGCGCATCTGAGCCTATCTATGCTATTCTACTTCCATAGATAATCTTCCTCTTGGACTCATTGTTAAGGTTATAGTTATGTACTTCCCTTAAGCAACTGAATAAAGGACACTGGCTTAGTGTTTTCTGAAGCAGGCAAAATAAATATAAACCAGCAGCAATTTTCCTTTTAGATTGTTTCAGTTCATGGAATAGTCTGGATAGATTCACTGTTAGTGACAAGGGTGAAAGTCTTAAATGCGATCTTTGATACTCAACCAAAATGAAAAATACTTTTTATAAAATATTGCTCTTAAATGATAGAAGGCATCAAGAGGGCAGATAAATTAAATATCTCAGTAGCTGTAATTTTGAATGTAAAGCTACAAGAACTTAATATTTTAGGAAATATCATTGTGAATAGCAACAGCACACCCATAGTATAACACCAACAGTGTTAGATAGAGCTCCTTTAGTCTGTGCACTGCTCTATAGTATACCCAAGTTATCATTCCAGTAGGTCCAGTTTTAATCCCTTCATACACCTCTATGTTTTCAATATTATGTGCATATTATCACATGCACTTTGGTGAAGGAATACTCTCTGAAAGAACCTGCACGCCTGGTAGTTCTTGATACAGTTCTTGCATGTAAAATCCATCAATTCAAACTTAGCCGCACCTATGCTTAGTAGTACAATGATAATGGGTTGATGGCAAAATTGACAAATAGAATGGTTGATGTTTGAATAAAATATGTGCATACTGAATTTTTTTTCCAATCCATACAAAGTAAGTAATGCTTTTGTTTTATTAAAACAGACCCAAGGTATAATGCAGTATGCAGTATGTTATTCTTATATTAAAGTAAGTAACATTATGTCACTGCTACTCAAACTAAGGTTGAGCTATGTGCATCATAAAACGCTAGTTAACTGTAGTTAAATCTAGTTATTTTAATATTATGCATTTCAACTTTGTCTACTAAGTCAATGAAGTCATTAATTTGACACAAATATACACTTATTTCATAAGGCTGAAAAGCTTGTTTGTCTGAACAAACTTATCTCTGAAACTACCCATATGACTTGAAAAATTAAAGATTTATAAAAAAAATGCACTAATATTGATTGTTTGTTGATACTTAAGTTATAAATTAAATGTAGCACAGTTATTAATTTTAGTATTATTAAGATAGGTATATAATTGAGGTATTTAGCAGATTCTTTTGAGACTTGCTTGTATAGATAACATTAAAAATAAGAATCTAACAATCTAAAGTTTGACTCTGGCCTACAACTTACCAACTACGCTATAAGGAAGTTTTAATGTTTGGAAGGCTTTAACAGAATTATTTTATTAAATTTTGAATGAATAACAAATAAAGATGTTTTGATGTGGTCTCCAAAGTTTAGCAAATCTCTCATTTAGTCTATAATTTACAGGAAGCAAAATGCTAGAGGTCTTTAAGTTTTTGAATACAGGCCATTGGAACTAGTATCATAAGCACCTATTATAGATTTAGCTAAGTTTATGACAATGCATACTGAATTATGGTTAATATTAGTTTCTCAAGTTTACAAAAATAGTTAGTAAATAGACGATAAAAATCACATCAGATAAAGGGTTGATAAAAATGGGAAAATATCTTCCTAATCAGCTGCCATTAAAGTGTTCAGTTACAAATGAGTTGCAACATATTATATTTAAAATTCACCAACATGTTTATATCAACAATTTCCAATTTTTTTATATAATTAACTATTTATATCACACATTTTAATGATACATAAATCTTCAATTCCTAGTGCGCAGTGTCTGGACAAAGATAAGATTGTGACAGGTTATTTTTGTATGATTATTTATGTTCAATTAGGGTATTAAATAATCATATTTATACATATAAACATAACGTCTAAGAACATGGCTTGGTTAATAAAATATGTACACTAAAGTAAGCAGATTGTTAGGTATAGTGGGCGGCTACGTAAAAAAACTTACCTGCTACGAAAATTTTGATCGCCTTTGAAGTAACACAACATAAATCAAAAGGTCTCAAACACAAGGGTAGCTGTCCAATTAACTTTAAATCCGTTACACCACGTCACAGTTTTAGTATCTTGAAAAATTAGATAGAATTAGAAATAGACAGATATTCTGCACTTCACTGCCATTTTGAATTTTTGTAGGTATTATTGCTAGTAGCAAATATAAAATAATCACAGATTAAATAAAGATACTTCATAATATAATGTTACCATAACAATGTGATAATTCTATTTAATTTTTATTTTATCTGTATATTATGCTGTTGTATTATTAAATTAATTTGATACTGTTTGGTTACTAAAACAGAAAACATAGACCCAACTCTTAACAGATTTTATCATTTATTTGTCCCAAGAAAGTTTTTTTTTAATTAAACGTTTATGCTGTCATCAGGCTTGCTCTCTACCACATGCAAGTTTTTTGCATGGCCCATTTGCCCCATAATTCATATACCTAAATTGAGTTAAATTGAATCTAAAACTAAATATTTTTTGAATGTAGTCCGAGTAGCGAACGAGCATGCACACCCCCTTATGGTAAGTATTCATAGTATTCATACCCATAGACATCCACCTCCATCCAACCTAAAAATATAAAATAACAGAGAAGTATCGGATTCTGTGCTGATAATATATCATACTGATAAATATACGTAATTACTTAACTATAGTGTCTCACATCCACCCTCACTAACCGAAACACAATACTTGCTTCACGGATGGTTATGAGGGCAGTGGTGGTACCTCCTCGGGCGAACTTCATTACTTATACCTCATAAACCTTTTAAAGCATCTCAGGAACTACAACAGGAGAAAATTTAAACAAACAAAAAGTTTTACCATCATAGAATAATTATATTCAACATTTTGAAGTACACCAAATCATAACATAATAAAATGGTACCTTTAGACAGGTACCATAGTTTCCATTAACAGTTTTAGTAAAATGTAGCAATAAACATTATATGAAATTAAATTTATATTAGCAACAATAATAAATAATCAAAAATTTTGGTACAATATCATCACTCATTATATTAATTGGAGTTCTACTATACATAGAAATATAATTTAAAAATAATGAAATATTGTTTCAACATAGGTATTTTATCATATATTATAAGTTTCGGATTTTGTGTCTAACATAAAATATTTTGCATACTCCATGTTAATAATTAAAAAAATCGTTTCGTTTCTTGTTGACTGATAAAATAATAGAAATTGACTGGTACAAGATATCCATTCTTACATGTCGAATTTATTGTCTATTTTTTCATTTATAAAATAAATGAGGAAAATTGTAAATAATATATATTATGTGAAATAAGAATAACGTAAAATAAATTATTGACAGAAATAAATAATACGTGAATCTAATTACAACAGGAGTAGCATGAAGTAATTTTTTCAATAGTAAATAAATTAAAAATAAAGTGAGTATTTTGTTGCAGGCTACTGCTAATACTACTTAAGAGAGACGATAGCAAAAAAAAAATTTCACTGAGCAATTGAATAAAGAAAAACATGACAGACATTACAAAAAGGGTTGTCTCGATCAGTTGTAGATAGCATATTTCTTCAATAACTCGAAAAACATACATATTTATTTAAAATCGTTAATTAGTTCATTTTGTCATGTAACTTGATAACATGCAATATATTGAAACTAAATCGATTTTAGTAAAAAATTACATATTTCTATCTTCGAGATAATTTTATCGAGAAAATGTTTTTTTTTTACTACTCTCGACATTATAATAATGTCTATTTACAGCTTTTTTGGAGATTATTATATTTTATAATACTACTGTAAAGATGAAATCTAAGTTTGGTTATTTTGCTTCATACTCCCTCTTATATTACACTTAAGCCTGTCAAAAACTATTACATTGTGATATCTACATACTGTAAATTTTAAACTACTCTTTTTGTCACATCAATTTAGCCTAAATAATAGTATTTGACCTAATTCATGCTAAAGATTGTTAAGATTGTCAAAGTTATACTATGTTAATAAGTAAGTAATCTATGTTTTTCTAGGCTCTACGATAGTCATAATAAACAAACAGAAACTTACTTATTTATTAAATAGAAGTAACTTATTAACTTACACCATAAATTTGACTGGAACAGCCCATATTGCAACCATTTTATTCACATACTGGTATTGATATATTGCACCTATCTATTTAGTTCAATGCATAATAAATTAATTATAATAGGCGGCCACATAGAGGAATATAATATGAGAACACAAGTCTATGTAAGATAAAAGCAGTTATAATAAATTAAATGTGGTTATTTAATAACCAATTATAAGATAATAAGCAATAATTATGTATAATATACATCCATACGACATTATGATTAACACAAGTAATAGATATAATAATTAAGAAATTTACTATTTATACATTTTGGTTGTTTCAATGGTTTGTTTCAGCTTTCCCATTACAATCACCATTCTGGCTGAGATGAGTTTTTTGTAGCGCCTTAGTGACAGCGATCTCCTTTTGCTCCTTACGTGTATTTCGCACCTCAAACTCAAGTCGGTGGCAAATTATTCTTTGTACGATATCTTCCGTTGTCATAGTATTGCCGGAATTTAAAATCTGAAAATGAAATTGAATGAAGAATTTTAATTTTAGTTTTAGATAAGTATTCTATTTAAGGTAAGTAAGTAGTTGCAAGTACAAAATCTTTGTTGAAACAATAAAATAAATGGCAGCCGTGGATTGGATACATCTAAACGTAACAATCTATAACCACATAACTCACTCACTTAATCGAAGTTTGAATAATTGTAATTTATTTACACAAACATTACTGTTTTGTTCCTTGTCTATGTTAGAATGTAGTAAAGCAATTATAGTTTCTAATTACATGATCCATACCAACTTTATATAATTCTTTACGTGACTTGAGTTTAGTGGTAGGGAGAAAATTATTAAGGTAAACGATAAATAAATGCAATAGCACATTACCTTAAAGCAGCCTCTTTGTTTCGGCACCAAGTATGGGTCAGAACCATCAGAGTCCTTAGCGATGGGTGTCAGACCGTGACATACCACGCTCACACGGAAATGATCCATAAGGTCTGCAGTCACACTGTATGGAGCGCCAATCACAACTTCATGCACGTACTGAAAACAAAGATATTATTATGATTTGAAATAATTATAACAAGTAAATACGCATCATATCCCACAGGATAGTATAGTAGTCCCTTCCAACTGCACCCAACATCAGACACTCAAAGATAAATAACACTATATCCACATCACTTGTTTACAAACATTGCAAGATGTAACAATTAGGAACTTAAAGTAAAACGGAGTACAAACGTACGTGTCAGCGTACGTAGCAGGAAGTACACGCGTGCGCGCGCGTGTTTGTGTGTATGTCTGTGTTTATGCGTTTATGCGTGTCTACAGATTGCATTAGGTGTCAACATCCCAATTACCTTACAAGCTAACACAGAAAGAACTCGTTCGTGGAGGTTCATTATGGGATAGTTGGAGCCCTTGTAGCGATTGACCTCGAGATCTGTGTGAAGGCCTACAATCAGAAAGTCGCCTTGCGCATGCGCTGCTTCCAGAAAGTCTAGGTGCCCCACGTGGAAGAGGTCGTACGCGCCTGCTACGTACACTACCTGTAAAAAAATGCAGTAACTATAAAAACATACATTAAAAATGAAATAAAAAATAATAATTTAAACTGTACAATTATATACACTATTTAATGTAAAAAAAAAATTGGCTAAATACGACAACACTGCACTGAAATGAAAGCCAAATACTGAATATACTGAAAATAAAATTGATGTAGTCATTTAGGGCGTTCAAACAATTGAAACGTTATTGCATATACAAAAAATCAAATTCGATGGACTGCAGAGTAACATTATTAACTACTAACTGTCGTAAAATTTGTGTAAAATCAAACACAGTTACCTACTTTACAAAATGTAAAATGCTCATAGCAATTCATTCTAATTAAATTGTTTTGAGTAATAAGTATTTTCTGCCTAATAGTAGGTACGCCTGCATAACTCCAACGTAACAAATCTTTGTCATTTGGACGAAAAATTAAATTATTTTATATTTCTTCGCATTAGTTACATTTACGCATGATAATTTACACTTAATCCTTATTTGTGGTGTGAAATATATTTCTAAATAAAATTTTGCAAACGCACACGAAGTTATATTATTTTTACAAGTTTTTTTTTAACACCCGTGTAGGTATTAGCTTCACGTTGCAAACGTTTTAATGCAAAAAATGTATTTGCACTTTATTATGCACATGCATCAATTTAACTGTTTTATTGATAGCTATTGTGTTTTACTTAACTACCTATCTATTAGATTAAGTCGGTAAAACAAAACTCTGATAAATTAATTGCATTAACATTGAAAAACCGTTAAGTGTCAATTATCAACATAAATGTAAATAGGTACTTAGTAGATTATTAACATTTAAAATATTTTAGGTTCCAATGTTAAGTCACTTATTTATCCCTGAGGATCATTCACTTAATATAAAATTACTTGTAACTAATTGATAAACTGCAATTAATCAATCAAGCATTTTATTTGCACGAATATAGGTGGTAAGATTATACAGTATAGTTTTAGTATCTCTATGCAATACGTCAAGTTCTAATAGATACGTTTGAGTTAATCGCTAAACGAAGTCGTGATTTAAAGATCGAAGGTTACAGGTCAGGGTCATTCCAATATTTCGAATACAGCAGAATTATGAATAGAGTTCCGCGTTCAGCACTACGGAACTTACGTAACTTATTAAGAGTCTCTCCGGCAACAGTAACAAGTTAATGTTTGTGCTTAAACGTTTAGATAGATAGATACCTACCTTAGATCATAAATTTTTTTAAAAGGCATGCTGTTGTTTTTTAAAAAGCAGTCGTGAATCATGGCAGTTTTATAATTTAGTGTACACAGGTACATGGGTCAACTTAAATCTCTAAAACTTACTTCAGAATAATATTAACCCTATAGTTTAAGAAATTGTATTGCTTTACCAAATAAATAAACCCACGTGAACATTATCACCTAAGAATTCCTCTAATCAAAGAGACGCAAGGCTGGCATTGTACTATTTAGTACTAACATTGTGTTATTTTATTTATATGGAACGGAAACTGGCAATGTAATCGTGATTAATATTTATGAACACGAGTTTGACGTTGCACAGTTTTGAAGTCTTCACTAATTTATACTGCGTTTACTGCACGGAATTTTCTCTATGGTTTCCTTTTCGTAAATTAGTTAGGCTTATGGTGCAACCGCTTGCCGCTGAGAACACACATTTTTCATGGTGTCTGTAAAATTAATCCTCTTAGTAAAAAATTTAAATGCAAACACTCAATGGATTTTAAATGTTTGTTCACCCTACCTAGTCTACCTACATTACAAGGTCGTCTGGAAGAGATCGCTTTTGAGCGATGAGACCGCCTTTTATGTTGTGCATTGTTTTGCTTTTATCAACATTTTACATTAACATTAATTAGAAATGAATGTAATGTTAATTGAATATAACTATCTCTACAAAAAACATTAAGTTATTAAATTAGCTAATTGTGTTGATGTCTAGATATAGTAGAGATATAATAATACATAACATTTCAATTACATATTCAAACTTTAAAGAAAAAAATATGTTCAGTAATAAAAATTAGACAATAATTTTATAACAGACTTCAAGAATTATTTTGGAGCCGTGCCATCATTATGCTGTAGAAAAACAACTCCATTTTTGTGCAATGAATTCTGTGTCAATGGGACTATGATCTCACTGTTGTGCATGGGTCTCCTCCCAAATATGGGTAGGATTTAGGCCATATTCTAGTTTAAAATCCATTTTTGCCACTTGGTTATCATTACTATAATGATATATTCAAAAAAACTTAGATGTTAATTCACTTCAGTTATTTCCAAGTTTCTGTGTTTAGCTTGCTATCTCATCCATTATTCATGCATTGATTTCATGTTCAATGTATGTAGATAAGCTTTTTATAAATAATATATTAAGACTGCTATGTACCTATCTACTACAAGCATGATAAAATATCTTGAAGACCTTCATCATCTAATTTTACTCATACTTAACCTACTTAAATAATATTTTCGCAATTTCCGCTTTTTAATTACAGTAAACAAAAACAAATATTACAATCCTTTTTAACTTGACTGATATTGGAATAAATGTACTACTTTTCCCCAATGCTCCACTTGTAGTACATCTAGTACAAAGTTTTTACCCATACCATACCATAATTTCTATAAATTGTTTACATGCATGAATTTGTGCATAGTACTAGTACCTACATTGTGTTGTAATTGCACTTGTCTTTAATGGAATATTGATTGAATTTCACGGAACAACAATAAAAATAAAATATACACTCACTTTGTCTGTTGGTTTTGGAGACAGGCCATTGCTGAATTGTATGATTTTCTGTGTCGTTGGTAAGAACTGGGAGCAACCAGTATATGGGGACCGCGCTGTAGAGTCAGTGCCCAAGTTTGATGAATGCTCCAAAGCTACTGAATATTCTTTGTCACCTCTCCTGAAATCAAACCATATCCTAAGTGTAATATTTTAAGCAAACTAAAAAGACAAAAACATAACTGTTTTATAAAAATGTTAGTGATATTGATTTTATTATGTTGTAACACACAAATTAGGCCATATCAAATTTTAATCAGTAGTATAATTAAAAACAATTCCTTATTGAATTACATTCAACAATATAGACTATGTGCAACTTTTTTTTTCATTTTCCGAACATTAAAAAGCAAAGAAGACAAATAATTTATTACTTGAAATGTTCTCTGGTAAGCAATAACATCCTGCCAACTAGGTCTGTTGTTGAAACTCCAGCAGTCCTTTGAACTTCCCTTGAAATAAAGAAAAAATAAAAATTATAATTATACTATTTATAATTGCACATTAGGAAAAAATAAGAGTTGAATTTGAGTAAAATAACTAAGCAATTACCTGTATCTTCCAGCACTTTTTACTAAATGGTATGTGTCTATTCCATCTGCAGTCACAGTGATGTCATCTTAAAGAAAATAAAAGAAAATATAAAACAATTTTTAAATTACTTACACCATTAATTGTTTCATAACAAAATGAATCAGACTAAATAAAATATTGAAGTAAAACTTTGTATCAATTTAATTCTTAGTTTACTAGTGGGCTATGGCTGATATTTTGGTGAGTAATACTAAATGTTAGAAGAAATAATATTATGTGTAATGTTCGTAAATATTTAAAAAAAAGTATGTACCTACACAGTTTAATTTATACTTTTACTTAAGATTAATAAAATTTGGAAACATACCACCTGTAGTAAAATACAGCTAGCAATTTTATCTTTGAAAAACATTTCTATCCCCATATTTTAAAAGGTTTGGATTTAAATAGGTAGTTCGTAATTTTGGGGGTATTATTATTGTAAATAAAATAAAATTGTAAATATAACCCACCTCCATGCACACAGAAATCACACTGGTATTTATCCAAAGTTTCCAGTGTTGTGACATAGGGAGCTCCTTCCACCACTTGGTCAACCCACTTTATGGCTTGCACCATCTTGTACCTCTCCTCCTGTGTAAACACGGGTGGCCCCTTGTGCTTCGATATTTCTTCGTCAGTGTGAACCCCCACAATTAATACATCGCCCAGGGCTTTTGCCTGCCTCAAAGAATTGGCATGACCAAAATGGACCATGTCATAGCTGAAATTTTTTTAATGCAAATAAAATAGAGATGTACGCAGAATTAAACAGCGGGTATCAAAGTCGGAAACCATGTACAATTTTATTTACCTGATGTACGAAAGTAATTTTGCTCATTAAAAGTACTTCTACGTCAATTAAAACGTTTGCGATTTGTCGGACGGATACAACCTAAACGTGTGTAAATAATTAGAAATATTAGGCCGCAACAAACAAATTAAAAATCATCTACTTACCAGCCATCACACCACACTTTTATTTGCTTTTTCTCTTCGTTTAAACCGTTTTTATCACTCATGATTAGTTTTGAATTTTTTTTAAAATGACTAGCTTATTATTGTGATTTATGAAAACAAAAGCACTTCGACATACAACAATTCACGGCAACAATAGCCAAGTGAATTACTTTATATTGATGTGGTGATGAATATTTATAAATTTACTACGCTGAAGAACAATCAAAGGCTGACTACTGACACTACTGACTGGAGACCTGATTGACACTGACTGAAATTGTCTGAACTGTAACTGAACTGAAATTGAAAATATTTAAATATTGAAATGAAATACTGAATGAAATTTGTTAAAAGTGAATGAAACAGAGTGACGGTCACCACAGACTACTTAGATATACGGTCACTATGACGGTCACGGAATGGAACAGAACGTGAAACGTCACAGAAATAAATCAAATCACAGAATACAATAATAAAATAAAAGTGTGATTTCATTAGTAATTTTTTTACAGAATTAGGTACCGTAATCTTTAATTGCATTACACTAGTTTAATTTAACTACATTTCGTAGTTCGTACTTATGATAAAGTGCAGATATTTTTTCTGCAAGTAGGTAGGTACCTATAATTTACTTTTAGGTTCATTACATTTGTTATATATGTATTTCTGTTTCTGGAATTTATTAATTTAAATGTATGGAAATTTACTTTGACACTTGTCTTCCTAGAGTTAGATAGACTATGAAGAAAATTAAACAAGTTTTTGAATTAAATATTGTTGATCTTTTATTAAAATTTAAGTACCCACGTACATATTATCTACTTATATTTATAATATCTACTAAAAGAAAAAACTGTTCTCAAAATACCTACTTTTTCTTATTGTATTTAATGAGTCATCATATTATTAATAAAACCGCTTCAGTTAAATCGAAGTCGTATGTTTATATCTAATCGTAGCAAGTTAATTGGTCGCTACAGCCGACAGTCATGTCACGCCACCGCGATGACGAACACCAGACGATTTTGTAACGTTTGGACTTTGTTTGTACCTACGACAGTCCGACAATCGCACGCGACATTACTATTGCGGGGAAGGGTTACCCGAGTTTATCTAATCTTTTGAATCCGGTATTGTTTGTACCTACTATAGTTATAGGGCAATCACTCCTAATATGTACTATTATTTTTAATAGTTCCACAGAAGTGATAAGCTTAACTTTGTTTTAATAATAGAATTTAAAGGTATGGAGATATGAAAGTTGCGACGCAGAATCACGAAATATTTCCTGAAATTTTAATTTTTTAACAAACAATGTTAAAATGCTTTACGCTGTAAGCCTGTTTTATGGATTGCTAATCCATTTTTATTTACTGCTAGGTAATTTAAATTAATTTAGTTTTGTTATCTAATCTTTAGCATCGCTTACTCCACCATTTGTTATGGCGAATGTAGCCTCGCTTTCCGGTAAATCTGGTGAGTCGTATATTTTAGCGATCCTATTTTCACCCCGCCCTTTCCTAAGTGCAATCCTTGTTGTAGAAGCGTGGGCCAGTATGTTGCCTCCTATTGGCTTTTTAGGATCCGCTTGAAACGATAGTGTAGCACCCGGATCTGCAGTCATTTGGTTTGTAATGAATACTGCTACATTGTATTCTTCAGATATCTGCAATACATACACATTTAATTACTCCACCACTTTGGTTATTCAAAGAAAATAGTATAGTTTATAATGAAAGGCTTATTTTATTTTTATTACAAGAAAAATAATAAGTGAGACTTGCGATTAAAAAAATATTGTTGAATAAAGATAAGAATAATTTAGTTATTGATGACTAATTGGCAAATATTTAAAAAAGGAAAATGATTGCTACAATTTTTCTTTCTATCTTTGTACGTAAGAATTGCATTATACAAACATAGTATTATACATAAGAACCTTTTGAAGTCTGGACAACACTTGCGCTAGTTTTTGCTGCCGATCTGCAAGTTCCCCGCGACCTGAGAAATCCACTCGAAATAACGCCATAATAGAATCAATTATCAATAGCTTGAAGACGCCAGCTTCTTCGTGGAACTTTGCAGCAACATAATCTAGCAGCTCGGCCTGCAACGAGCGCCGATCGAATTTTAAATACTCATAGTTTTATAGAATGCAGGTGTTTTAGGTATGATTTAGTATGTAAGTAAGGTTTAGTATGTAACTAATCCACTATAGCGCGCATAGCCCCGCTGGTAGTGTGGATCGCAAACAATCACATTGTTAAGCAACGTCGGGCGCGGCCGGTACTCGGATAGGTGACCGTGACCGCTAGTGGCAAATTTCATGCGCGCTTCCGTGCTTCGGAGGGCACGTTAAGCCGTCGGTCGCGGTTGTTATCGACAGATAAAAGTTGATAAACCTGGTTTGAAGGACCTTTGGGCGGTTTGACAACACCCGACACGGGTTGGCAATTAACCCGTACCAATCCGCTTTAGTACAACGCGGTGGAATATGCTCCAGGCCTTCCTCAGTTATGGGGCTCTCCCTCGTGTCTCCACACGTGCCCAGCAGTGGGACATAAATAGGGTTGAAGGCATAATCCTTGATCCATGATTTTATGTAAACTGAATCTTTTAGCAATGATTGGATATCCACACTTCGCTTTTAATAGTTAAATATTCTCTGCTCACATTCAAAATGGAGGCAAACCCGTTGTTATTCATGAGTCTAATGACCAAACAACTGACATTTTGAAGATTAATTTAAAATAGCATCAAAGTGGTATTTAATGTTTAGTCTACGTTAGTTCAAACAAGGGCTAAGCGTGTAGTGATGAACACAAGCCGGTACTTTCATCTATAAACGGTTAAAAGACAAAGCCGATACGGAAGTCATCCCATCATCTGATATTGCTAAGCTTAAGTATAATTTGAGTTAAGAAAAAAATAGACTTCAAAGTTGTCGCGTTCATATTTAAATTTAAGACTTATATGGTTTTCTTATTGAGGTAACTGGACCAAATTAAAACGGGACCCAATGGAAAGTATTAGCTTTCAAATAAAAAAAGGATCATCCAAATCTGTTCATCCAATCGATAGTTATGAGGTAACGAAATTAAAATAAAATACATTCGAATTGAGATAATAAACACATCGCGAGTAAATCACAATGCGTGAATGTAGTATTGCCTGTTTAACCCTTTTTGATTCCTTTCAGGGAGAAGACTGAAACCCTACCCAATAGTAGATTAATAGGTTGATAATTATCATAATAAATTGTTTTCCACACGATGGCGCCGCCATTCTATACGTGCGTCGGATTGTGTGTATAATATAATATTATCTCAATATTTGTACGCAAGATGACGTTACAGCATCCTACGACACGCCCACGAGTGATCAAAGACTTGCTTGTAACGAGAAACCAATTTTAATGTCAATATGATTAATATTTTTTCGATCATGCTTAAGATTTCCGTGAAAAAATTCATCATATTTTCGCTTTAAAGGTTATTGGTTATTGTATAAGACTAAAATACACCACAAGTTAATGAAAAAGATTTAAACATAATAACATTGCTTTAGCCTGCGACAAAATTCGATTAAAAGAAAGATTGTTACAGAAAATATATAGAAGTAGGAAATAATGGATCTATAATTGATAGAACTATCATATTTCAAAACATTTCTCATTAAAGTATTACTATATAAAAGTAATCATTATGTATAGCTCGCGTTACGAAATAACTTACAACAGAACTGAAGCTAATTGAAACGAGACCACACGGGAAGCACCAGCTTTCAAGTAAAAAAAGTGTCATCAAAATCCGTTCACCCAGTCGAAACTTAAGAGGTGATAAAAAATTAGGCGAATTGAGAACCTCTTCCTTTTTTGAAATCGGTTGAAAAGTCAAAAGTGATTAGTATATTCATTTATCAATCATATCACGTTTTTCAGCACTGAAAGATTGATAGATAAAGTTAAACCTAGCAAAACTTTATCCTAAACTTAATTCGTTTAACCGAAACATAGCGGCTTATCGTCCCATTAAGTAATCTATCCGTCTCTGTCTAACGCAGTGTCGTCTCGCTCCCGCGCCTGCATCCATTCAGTAAGTTTCGGTTGCCCTGGTTAAACGGACGTGGAATTTTCCGGGAAAACATTAAGTTTACGAAGTAGCGTCTGATAAAAAATATATAGTTCCATAAGTGATCAGTTAGTAAAAGCGACATTAACGAAGTGTCGTTAAGCGGTTTCTAAGTGAAGTGAAGTTTGAAAAGTATTTTTAACCTTTAAAAAGTGTTTGGTATTTTAAAGCTGAGAGAATCGACGTCAGTAGGTTTTCAATTTGTGTTTGGTTTATGAAAATCATGGTCAAGTTTGAAATAGTCTCAATAAAATTAAAGAAACCCTTTTTCAAAGTTCCGTGCGGTTGAAGTATTGCAATAAGATGTGAAAAGATAAGATTTCATCATGTCGCCCAATGGAACTGTTTCGGATTTGGGCAACTTTGATGACTTAAATTTGACTGACAAATTGAGTGTACAATTGGCAAATGAGTTAGACATCTTTTTTCAACCCGAGGCAGTGCTTATAGCCTTATACGTTCCGATAATACTGCTTTCGTTGGTAGCTAACATACTACTTATTGTAGTCGCTGTAAAGTGCAACTACACAAAAAAGTAAGTATTTTTTATTAATTATACAAATTCAATGGGTATTTTTTTTTATGTACGCAAACGAGCATGGACGTCAACTGATGTTAAGTAGTCACTGCAACCAATCGACATCCAATTAACCTCAAATAGGAGAGAAGTCCTATCTCAGATCATACGTGTTTGTGTGTGTTTTGAATGCTTTTCCTTATTGGTTAGATCAGCATTTGGAGATCCCAACGTAGTATCAAATTTATTTTTTCTTTCTTTCTTTCTTTCTATTACAGCCTATTAGCAACAGATTTATTACAAATTACTAAATTATTTATTCAAAAACATGCTACGAAGTTGTCAGTTGAAAACTTAAATCTTCTGAATAAATATGCGAAATAATATTCGTACTTTATTTCTTGTTGGTAAAATAATAAGGCTGAAACTTCAGCATCAGATTTAAATGTTCTATCACGTCAAAGTAAACTAGCCTTTGCGATAATAAATGTTGATTTTAACATAACTTTTCTCGTTATTTTAAGGAATATTGTATACCGACTTCGTAAGCGTTAACTTCAAAATAGGGTCTAAAGAGAAATAGAAAATGGAATTAATACAAAAATAGCCTATGTTCATCCCAAGACCCTTAAGTATCTTTATACGAAATTCCATCACAATCGGTTTAGCGGTTTGTTTGTGATGACGTCACGGGTAGGCAGAGTTTCTTTACCATTTATAATATTAGTATGGATTGGTTTTAATAAAGGCGAAGAATTAACATTATTTAATTTTTTTAAACCTGGTTTACTTTGGTTTGTGTCTGGTACATTCGGGACAATAACGTTTGGTTCAACCTTTTATAATATTTTCGGGAATCGAGATCGAACAGTTCACGTATCTATAGAAATTTTCATCTTGTATCTCAGTTACCACAAGCTTCTTATCACAGTGATTAACAATGACAAGAATATTGATGTAATTAATATTCAAAGTGCTATTAATAATAAAGTAAATCAACCTTCTTAATAATGTATTCATGTATTATGAGTAATACTAATGTATATATTCAGTCTGTGCGAGGCAATAAATTAATTGTTTGCTATATAATCAATGATTGCAACAAATTGTACTGTAAGAAATACAGTACGTTGAAGGAAATACCTTAAACATTGTAATGGCTGTAAGCTATTCACCATCAGATGTTGTCACAAGGGTAAGGAATTGGTTATAGTTCTAAATATGATATTAATACTTGGATGGACACAGGAGACAAAGAATAAAAGCATTATTATTGTACCTACAAAAAAATCTGTGCTTTTTAGGGCTCCGTACACAAAGGGTAAAACGAGACCCTTTTACTAAGACTACTGTCCCTCCCTCTGTCACCAGGCTGTAGCTCTTACTAACAAAACAGAATAAATAAATATTTAAATGGGGCTGCCATAAAACATATAGATACTGGTACGGAACTCTTATTGCGTGAATACGGCTCACACATGAGGAAGGGCGATATAAGGATCAGTAGTTTTGGTTTTTTTTTAATTAATAATATGAAAATAAGGTAAGATAGGATACCTAAGGTAGGGAAAGTTACATAAGGTATGGTAAGTACGAGTATATTACATAAGGTAAGTAATGTTGGCGACAAAAAGGTTCATATTAAGAAAAAAGATATTGACACAGTCAGTCTAGGGTTTTGCTATGATCATATGT
>DWQK01000326.1:0-22435 GCA_018231225.1 Noctuana stator
TTTTTACTAAAATGTATAAATCTCACTCAAATAGAATACATAAGTATTTTTAAAAACAACTAGCCAATGCAAGCCAATGCAAAGAAACAAAATATTGTATTGAATGAATTTTCGTTTTCGATCTTGTGCAATAACCAAGCTCCATTTGAGATAGTGCATAAAGACGTTGCGCTTCAACACTTCACATTAAATTAGGTACCAATTTAATTACTTCACTTTAAAAAATAGGTATGACGTTCTAAACTTGACAAATTAAAATTTTATAATTAGCGGTTAGAACTTTAAACGCATTGTAAGGCGCGAGCACGTGAACTCTGCGATATTGTTATATAATTAATGTTAATAAATTAATCTCCAGTTGAGTAGACAAATTAGACGCAGGCTGCTCGACTAACGACGGACTATTTGGGTTAAATGGGGGGTTGATGTTTATGATTTACGGGGCCTATGTAATTGTGGCGCCGGTCTGTCGCGGCATCGCCTACGTGGCTACACAGAGGTGTAGCGAATATACGTAGAGACTGAATACGCACTGTCCGCAATTAGCACAAATTATGTATCTGTGCAAAAATTCTTCTCTTACAAATCTTGAGACACTTGTGTATCTTAAAAAAAAGATTTTAATTTGAGGTAAAATTATATGGTATTATATATATTTTTTAATGTATTCTATAGACTTAAAATTACGTTAGTTCATGGTTACTACCGTTCACTACCGTAAGTCACTTCCCCTGAGCACACCGGCGTCGTATGTAGAATCCGCCTTTCAAGAGCGCTTCGCATAATGAACAATTAATTTTCGCTTAGCTCTTCATTATAGAAAGGTTGTTCTTAATGTTTCCCTTCCTTATAGTGTGCACATCAGATGGTGAAAATAGATGACGATAGCGGTAATAAAACAATGATCAAGTTCATGGCAACGGGACGCGTTGTTGACTATTCATTATCACATTTCGCCACAGGGCAAACAATCCTGTGTTATGTTATTAGATTCTCTCCATAGAATCTGCTACCGTTGTTACAAGCGTAGAGATTTAATAAATATTAAATAGAAACTACTTATGTTATGTGTACATATGAATACGTACTTTTATAGGCTACTACTATGACCTAGTTTTGTATCTGGTGCATAGTAGTACACTATATAAGTTTAAGGGTAGCGCGAGTAGCAGTATCCCAGTGAAAATCTTCCGCATCCATTTAGACGTTCACTGCTGGGCATAAGCTTCCTCGAGATGGATCCACTTCATCCGGCCCTGCACCCTATGAATTCAACGGTTTCTCGCTATCTTTCACAAGTCATCAGTTCTGAGGGCGCCCTTTTCTCAGTCTATGAAAGTATTTTTCTTCCCCGACCATTGTTAGTCCTTCGAACGATGTGTCCTGCCAATTGCTTTTTCAGAGTGCTTATTCTACGAGCTATTTTGTTTATTTGAGGATTTCATTATTATAGATTTTATCGCGTTGTAAAACCCCAGTATAGCTCTCTCCATAGGTCGCTGACCGACTTTGAACTTACAAATGAGGTTTTCACTAATTCATAGAACGTCAAGTATTCTGTACATAATTATATTCCATAAAAATAGAAGTATTACTTATAAACAGTGCGATCACTTGTAAAAGTATTTGTATTCTCTAAAATTGCAAAGGCTACAAAACACAAAGGCTCATAATAAGTGCATAAAGAAGGTTTTTTATTTTTCTTAATATTTATAAAGATAACGACAAAAAATGTGAATGCAATTAAATTATTGTTATTTTTATTTACTTATTTTATATATCGAATTTATACGTTGACCTGGTTATAAACGATCACAACGATTAAAGTTAAAACAATACATCGTGAGTTCGATCCCATTTAGAACAAAGCAAACAGATTTATTCAAACCATACCTATAAATACAATGGCACTATGCAATAATGGATAGCTAAGAAACTACGAAGATAGCTTGTTTGTCCTCGCAGACTAATTAAAAAGTTTGTTTTCAGAACTTCCGGGCGTAAGTGGCGCCTAAGTAGAGCCGGCTTTAATTTGATGAGAAACCAAATATAGATTATTCCATTCGTATAACAAGTAACTTGGTATTTGCATTTACACTTGGTTCCAAGAAAAATACAAGTTATTTTAATAATAATAATAATACCAGCATGTAGCAGACGTACAACTCACCAAACATATGAATATTTATGCGCGGGTTGGCACGATCCTACAGATAATGGAATATGCAGACGGAAGCAGATCCGATTAGTCCATGCCACAATTAGCGGCCATAGCCCAAAAATATTTAAAAGTCTAGCCACGCAGATACAACGGAAACACCTGGCGTTTCCCTGTGTTTAATTACATACGAAAACATCTTTGTCATTTTAAACCCTTTTTCGTTGTGTCTTATAAAAACTTTTGCAGTATGTTTTTCCCTAATTTTAGTCAACTGAACTATCCGAAACATTTTAACTGCCTATAAATATAATTAAGAGACAACCCTTTAAATGGAGGTTTGTGAAGGGCAAGTAAACAAAGTAAATAAATATGGGTTTGAATAAAGATTTGTGAGTGGACCCGCGCCTGGAGATGTGCGATAGCATAACGCTGTCATAAGCACGTACATTTGTACTGCAAGTGCAACCTTCTTAGTTTGTTCCTTCACATTATAATATAAAAATACCCAACAACGTCTTTGATATAAGCGTTTCCAATCAAATTATTCTACTGTTCCTAAAAGAAATCTTCAGTTTTTTAAAAAGTAACATGATTTTTCATTTAACCATTTATTATACTAAAAAAATCACTAACCACTTATTTATTTTCAACATTAAATATATGTACCTACCTTCATACTGTCTATATATACTCGTACTTCTTTTTATAATTATTTTATCTTTATTTTATTCTTATTCTAATATAATGCAATAAAAACACACTATTCATATAATAATGAAATAGCTGTAGCACGCGCGTAATTAGATAAATGATTTTAGTTGTTTGCGCGGTTAACAAACACGTCGCCTAACCGCCCGCCCGCCCGGTTGTCGGCCGACAATGCGAGCGTGGCAAGCGCGGTAGCGATCTCGAATACGTAAGGGAAAACATTTATTCATATTTCTCTCGAAGCCTGAATTATGGGAAAATGTATATATAATTGTAAAATCAATAAATATGTTTTGAATTAATTTATAAAAGTTAGTGGTCGATAACATACAAAACCAAGTACCTACGCAAGTCACGCAAGCCAGACCTGTAGAAAATATATATACTTGGTCTATCAAAGTTAAAACGTTAATTTTACAAAATTGTTTCCTACACATGTCAAAGCGTTCTTCAGACAAAATAATTTTCACGATATCTGAACCACACTTCATATTTTCATTTTGTTACAACCTAAAAAACAAGTAATTCCCTTGTCTCTTGATGTTGGTAAGATAACAACCGATAACGCTTTCGATAGTTGTGTATGCTCGCGCCGCAGGGCGGGCGGCGGTCGCCGACGGCTGGTGACGCGCCGAAAGTGGCACTTTGCTGTTAGACAAACGACCTCCTCGCCTCACCATACACTCGCTCGAATTTTACGCCCCGACACTTTATTGTTATCGACATATGCGTGTTTGCTTCGAGGTTATTTGCCCGTTCACCTAACACCAAATAAAAAAATGGAATTAACCATTTTGCTATTGCTGCCTTTGAGAATGAAAAGCTTTAAATTTGTAGTTGATATATAATATAAGTTTGATTGACAGTATGATTGCTTTCCAGATAGAGACAGATATGATAATGGTACATCTTCTAGGTTTATCTAAATCTATAATAGGTAATAGATGACTCGTAATTGAACAATCGAAATATCTTGAAAAAATTGTAAATAGAAACTGTTTTATGCCCTTAGCGTTTCTTCGTCGACACAAACAGATGTTTGTGAACTTTGCTCATTTCAGAAGTCATCGGCTGTTGGCAAAGAGCGTCGCGAGCGGCGGCCCAACGGACGTCCCGCCGCGTCGCGCGTCATTGCTAAGCCCGCTAGTACGCCCTAATAAATTGCGATTTAACTTGTCTCTCGGATAACGCCAACTTTTCCGCGTTTGTTCCGCACCCGACACTTTTTTCCGCCTCTTCATTTCCTATCTCTTACTTTTGTATTTTCTGCTCCTTCCTCGCCGAGATAAACAGGCGAGAAACGCTGAAAGGGGCTTTACAAATTCAAATTGAACTTATCACACAACTTTTTACATTTGTTTCTGGTCTCGAGTTCGAGGGAAAGGAGCGAAGAGGCATTTAATAATACAATCTCGAGAAAGATTGATGATTTTGTATCACACCTCGCTTCGGGCGGCTCGTAACGAGTTGGATGGCTCTCGACGTGGGTCGTGCTGCGTCTTATCTGGAATGGGATGCCGCTTTATCTCAAATTACATATTTTACTTGAAATGTTCTTGAATCGCGGTCTTTTTCGATATATTAGTAAGAGATTTTAAAAGTTTTACTGCTTCTAGAGAACGTTATCAGAAAATTGTACCCATTCCTTAAGCTATTAAAGCAATTATCCACCGAGTCACGAGTACGCATTGGTGCCTCTCTTTACAGATTATTCTTGTTACACAAATGTTACATAATTATACATATCTACCTATTATTTTCATTCTTAAATTTAATATTATTCTCAAGAATATATTGCTGTCACTTTTTGGTAACTGATTTTCAGTAGCGCATTCTGCAGTAAACTCGTAAAGCTATATGATAATTATATTTAGTGGCATCTT
The DNA here is from genome assembly GCA_018231225.1 of Noctuana stator. Lineage (NCBI taxonomy): Eukaryota > Metazoa > Arthropoda > Insecta > Lepidoptera > Hesperiidae > Noctuana > Noctuana stator. The sequence continues at coordinate 4,753 of DWQK01000326.1, forward strand.
TTAGTTACAACACAATCTTACTGAAGTTCATGTTACTTACAGAAATTAGACGAGCATTTGTTAATAAGCTCCCTGAAATTGCATAGTGGCGCGCCTCAAGCAAACACGATCCATTTAGCGAAATAAATAATAACATTGTATAGGTAAACACAATCTAGTTAATGAAGCCGCGGCTAAGGAAGTTTCGCCGCGTGCAGTAAATAGCGCTCGCTTAATTTGAGGGCCATGTGTGGGCATAACCGCAGCATATTTATCCCATTATGCACGGCACGGCGGGCAGCCGCGGTGATGCGAGTCACGTCCGTTGAAACGAATCGCATGTGACATTATTTGTGAAGATCGTGCTCTATCTTCGTCGGCGACATTGCCGGGACGTGGAGGGATTACTCACAAAGAAGTACGATTTCAACGACACGATAAAGAAGCGAGAAGTAACGCGCGGTAAATTCTCTCAGGGATTAACGCACGGTTAGACGGCTTCCTTTTATGTGCGGGTTGTTGATTTCATTTATTCCCGTTTCCGGATAATAAAACGCTAAAGCGTTCTAGCCTGGATTGCTATATTTGATTTTAAACTTAATGATATTTTTTTTATTTTTTTATTATTTTATATTGAGAAACGTAATGCAATTACAAAATGGAGTATGAAAAGATAAATTTGTCGCATAGTTCAATATTTAACAAGACATTGGCTACCTGACAATGGCTGCAACCCATTTATAATTCAATTTGATTCATGTACTATTTTTACTATCTAACAGTAGGTAAACATATTATTACATATATGTATGTATATGATATACATATATTATAGCTGGATTGCAGCTACCCATATTGAGAACGGAGCCTGCATATTGAAATGTAATATTAATTTTTAATTCAACTTTTAAATCACAGATACAATTAAAACATGATATTTTCTTTGTGAAATCAGAGTAACGCATGCATTAAACGTACGATCACACGATTTGAATATCAAAACAAATTACTCCATCACAAATCACATCATACTTGAATGCAATTCAAATTATAACAATCGCTATGATGGAACGGTATTCCTGTTATGTTAATAAATTAACCAATGCACCACTTTGCATATGCGTATTACAGTTAGTAAAAGGCAATCATTAAATATATCTATTATACGTAATATAGAAATGTGCCACTAAACCATTGTTCTCATGGACAATGTAGAAGAAACGTATTTATTTCGTCTATGTCTCAAAATGAGGAAGAGCTTGTATATTCGTCCTTTCAAGGCTTCTATAGCATTATAATATTTTTTGACTTGTTTACTCATAAATTAATAAATTAACTATACATATAAGTAATTCTTCATCATTCAAAAGTCATTCTTTAAAATATCTTACATTTACAAATGAAAATATTACTAGAACCCCCTCAGATGCCGTCCTGATACTAACCACCTATATCTCTTACATTTTATGAAGGTACATAGCTACCTACTGCTTTCTAAAGAAAAAAAATAACTTAAATAACGCTTCACATTCATTCACCACACACAAAAGTAAATCAGTTGTGCAGCTGTGGACACGTGATTGATATATTACCAAAATTTACATAACATTTTGATATTATTATATAACAAATAATATCCTTTTAATTGTACTGGAGAAGGATTATAAATAGTAGACCAAAATATTTGATTAATAAATAAATCAATAAAATTCTAAGTACTAATTCGGAATTCAATACGGCTGGATTCGCCTGCATATTTAATTAAAAAGTTGGGCTGACTAAAAGAAAGTAAAGCGATAAAGGGGCATTAGTAGCGGTATGTGAGTCAGCACAATATTAGCCGCCTGCCCTGTTTGGTATTCACCTCGCGTCTCGCCGTCCGGCCGGCGAAGCTCTCGCGACTTCACCTAACCTAACATTACTTATTATGTAAGACGCTGCACATAATATGTGTATGCGTTTACCCACCTTGAACGACTTTGCGTTTCTTAATGTAAATGAGATTACACTTATTTTATGCAATAAATAATTGCTGATTAACTCGAAGAAACCTATAATTAACTTACCGTCAGTCAACAAAGATGATTTCTTTTTTAATAAAGGCAAAATAATCTTTAGTCTAAAATAATAGAACATGTCAACCTGTAATAGAATAAAAGGCTAAGACGCCTCACTTACGCCTAGAGCATACTCTAGCACATTGCCTCAATATGGATAGGTAGACCAAACGGGTAAGTGGTCAGGCCAAGGATGTTGTCAAACCACCCAAAGAGTGCCATCTTCTACCAGCGGAGCTTCAGCGTAATATTGTTGTATAGGTAAGTACTATTACTATACAATAATCCACAAACGCAACCACGCTCAGTGAAAAAATTGCACTTGACAAATGGGAATATGGTTAGAAAATATCAATAAAAGCTGTAGCTATGCGCTGTCTGACTGAGGCCGCAATTATTGCAAAATAACCATTCATTTTTCCGACGGCTCCCAGTGCGCTCAACCATGCGTGATTTTGTTTTTGTGCGTTTGTTCAGTGTCTGGATGCTTTACTGTGGTTATTTTGTTGTTTCGAAAACCATTTGTCGTGAAATAAAACAGTTTTCTGATATTTGATCAACTATCTATACAAAAACATTCACGAGTATTTTATAAATTTGTTGCATTGGATTCATAAAATATTATATTTAATAAATGATGCGTAACGAGAACATACATAAATTAATGAGTTGACGGTCATATGAGGGAACCATATTACTAAAAACAACAAAGAGGACCACCCAATTAAAACATAATGTGTCCCTATATATAATTTAAACTTAATATGCCTCTAAGGCCTACGACAAAAGTGAAATTAATTAAGTTGCGTTAATATACAGGTCAATAAGAGTATTAAAATTAAAATAAAAGTAGCTACACTAAGCGGTATATCCACGTGTTAAGATATCGGTAAAAGGGTGTGATATAAAAAGAGAGTTGCAAGTTACAACTCACGCCGCCTGTTAAGGATTTAGTGGAGGCATTCATTGGAAGGGACTGCTATCTCTATCTGGTCCATCGAATGTGAGGAAAAGCTGCGGCTTTAGTGGGACAAATTCTTTTCGATTCAGTCACGTACTGGCAAGATGGACATTTTAGCAGATTTTCTAAGCGTATATTCAAGATTTCGGAGTTTATTTATTGAAAGGGATTGTACTCGTATGTCGTGTACATTTTAGTGTTTACTTCATTTCATTTTAATTTTTTAATTTAATTTATTTGTTATCATCTAAATGTATGTTAAAGGTAGGCAAGACAGACTTAAATAGGCATTACGGCATTATATAAGAGCATTTAGGCAATGTGTCTTACTTAAATTTGTTTGCGAGTATGTTTATAAGTTTTGTTTACGCCGTTATGTCTCATAGGATAGTGATTTCAATAAATACGTTAAACAAACGAGTTTAATTTTACACTACTGTCAAAATATAAAAAGTACAAGGACCATCTGCGTCGAAACTAAATGACTAGTTGGGCGTCATTTAGGACGTAATTGCGACACACAGCTGACGCTGGCATGGATGTTGGCCGGTGTTTGGTTGAACCTACACATATTAAATATCACAATATACGTTGCGAATGTTATAACTAAATATTGGAATGAATGTTACAGTTAAATATCTATGGCCGTTACTTTTTATAAGTAGTAGTAACTCTGTTCATACTAGGACAAGGAGTTTTCTCCCACAAACGTGGTAATAGAATTTTTGCTTTATACTATTCTTACTTGACGACAACAATTGTCGTCAAGTACCTACCTACAAGTATATATGTATTGGATGGGTTTAATAATGCTTATTAATTTTATCCAAGTTCATTGGCTTCAAGAAGCAATTTAAAATGTGATTGTGCACAAATTCTCTAAAATTGGTCAAATTCTTATTCAATCGGCGACCTAATCGATATGTGAATGTAGCTAAGCCGAGAACTTGGCATCACGCCGAACATGCACTAAACGCAGTTACCTCAATTTAATCAACCTGCACCACTTTCAAGGAATTTCTGTGGTAGACTCTCATTATAAATGACTCTGATTGTAGTTTCACACCTTCTAGTAATATTAACATTTACAGATACTTTCAAAAAGTCATGTACTTACTCGTATAATTAATGAATTAAGTAAAAAATAATTTGTTTGCTAATGGCATCACGTATCATAGGAAAAACACTTCCCATATCCACGACAGACAGTTTCAAATACAGAGAAAGAACCAAAATTAAATAAAAGATTTTACAGTTTTATCCGGGTTCACGTACTACGTGTAATAAAATCTATGCCGTCTCATGAAGAAATCGTGCAATGTGCAAGTACGAGTATGTCCCCCTTTCGGGGTGGGAAGTTTTAGCCCTATAATAGCTGCGATCATTTTACGAAATTCCGGTTTACATGTTAAAATCACAAGTTGAGTGACTATTACATTGTATGGTGACTTGCGTTTTATCGAGTGTTAGCGAGATTAATGGCGGTTCGTAGCTCGCAGCAATTATACGCGCAATGTGGCGGCATCATGGTTTTGTTGTGCTCACTACGAACCTATGTTTAACAGAATGACGCGTGAAACGGAGCGGTGCGATTCGTTTAATGACATACGTAAAATCATACCTTAATTCTCCGAAGTAAACCATTCACGACTAATGTGAAGGATATGTGTCAAGGAACGTTATTAACAGTAATGCTATCATAGGTAAATGAACTTTAACTTAACACGGTAAACGCAAGTAATATCGAAACAATGACTTTTCTATAATAAATGCAATTTAATTTATGTAGGCGAAATGTATCTAGAAAATATCAATTCCACCCATTTATTTCGGCATGGGGTTAAAGTACTAAACTTAAGGTAATTATACTTAGGGCAATTAGACATAAAGTTTAGGTACATAACCATAACGTAGTTACTAGAAGTGAGTCAAAATTTATTTTTCCTTACAAACACATTCATTAGTGATGCAAATTTATATCATTTTCATCTAGTAGCCATGTCCTCATACATATGAAATATTCATATCATATTCAAAATGGTTTCATGCTTCTTAATTATCTATGTTTGTACTGCGACAGAAAGTTTCACATGTTTCTACAAATTCGTTTTGAGTCTGCACAGCTTAAATTAGGAAATGTTGCATTTAATTTTTTGTGTGTTCACTGGCTTATTTAGAAGGAAAATAAAATGTGATAACATTTATTTGGCAAGTTTACATGCGACTTCAGTCCTGGTAGTAGTAGTCCTTAGTAGCTAACTAACAATATTTGTCATGTTTATCAATCACCATAATTTAATCACCCCCACGCAAAGCATGTGTTTATTTCTTCTCCTGCGCGCTTTTGCGTGTAACCTAAGCAAACGCTACAAATTGCACCTGATTTCTAACACTTTACGACATATATTTATAAGCAATAATACATATAGGCTTAAAGAGAGGTAAGGCGTTCTCAGCTCCACTCGCGAGGAGCATTCGACACAAATTCAATTTGCGCGAACGCCGACGACGAGCCAGTTTGCACGGCTAACTAGCTCCGACGTGCACGCCGGCCCTTTCATATTGTATCTACTTAGCGATTGAACACCGTCCTATCTTTCCCTATTATTTTGTGTCTTGAATACCATTAAAATCATAAGGATTTTTTCTTTAGCTAAAATGTATTGTTATCTTTATCAAAAGAATGTAGCGATGACCTTAATAATTTGTGTCAACTTTCAATTTTATTTTACTAATTAGAACCGTAACATAGTAAGTACGAGATCCAGAAGATACTAGTTTTATTAACACAAAAAAGCTTCTGGAATATAAGCATTGTCTCGACTACTAAAAAGTCTAACATGCTATGTAAATACACTTTTTCTGTTCGGTTAGATGAATTGTTACAACAAGCAACAGGAACAATTTAAACATAACATTTAGTAAGTGACGGAGATGAATAATATGTTCATGTACAAATAGTAGTTTAATGCCCTAGTCGGAACATTATTTCCCAAGTTGAATGGTTAAATTGTATTTATTTGTACATTTTATACAATTTATTATAGACGTATTTTACAATAAGTACAGACCATAGGTACGAGTATATACGCAAAAAGAAAATAATATGAGCAGAAAACATTTGTCACAAACGCAAAAAGTTATTTTTATTAATATTTTCATTTTAGCGTCTTTGCACTGGTAAAAAGATCTCATAATACGTTAATGCGGGATGAACAAAGTTAGGAAGCACAGCGGGCGATGGGCGCGGTGTAATATACGCTAACAGGCCAAGACAAGACAAATGTGTTTTCTCTCTGCCGCTATTACATGCAGCGTGCACTCTCTGCCCCGCACTCTAGTCTCGATTGAAATCAATAGCTTATTAAGTTTGTAAACGTTATTTTTGTGCCATTTTTAGTGGTGATTGAATAGAAGACACAGCAGACTATTTTAAAACAAGTGTGTTTTATCTCTCCTGCTTTTTTATGCGCATTCAATTAAAGAGACTCATCTGCCTGACTAGTCCACCAAAATTGCACATCGTCAAGGTGGTGGACTATTGGCCAAATCATATTCGAGACAATACCCGTGCCGAGCAATGGGACAGTGATGGGATAATGATGATAATGAAAATATTAGATTATATAACTAAAGCTATTTATTTATCTATGTTTGTCAGTGTGGTAGAAGATGTACTTACAGTTTGCCCGAGTGTTAAACAATCCACATTAAATAGAACATTGAGGTGGTGGAAAGAAAGCAATAACCAAGGTCTTGTATTTTGATTGGAAAGTTCCAACTAACCTCAACGTTCATATGCTTTTAAAAGTTTTCAAATCGTTTAAAAATAAAAAAAAAATCTTTTTTAAATTTTACTCAATTTCGTATTTTCAAACGAGTCAAATGTATTAAAAAATTCGTTATTCAGAAAACTGAATTACAAATTCTCACATTTTGTCACATTACAAATTCTTCATATTTGTATGTAGTTATGAAACTACAAATGTAAAGAGTTCCTCGGGAGTGGTATTAAGTTAGACGTCAATGCTACAAGACGGCACATAACAAGTTTGCAACTTATCCTAAGCTTATTTTTCGAATCAGAAAACGTTGTGACCAAGATAAGTTTGCGATAACAGCTTCGTTACAATAGTCGTTCTCTGCGGTAACAATCGACATAAGAGACAAGAAATGTAAGCTGCTTAAGCATACGGCGCACCCTTCCATCTGCTGTGTTGGTAAGTAAAAAACAAATGTGTCGGAAAATACATAAAAATATCTTTAGATATTTTACATTACTCTGTAAATTAAACCTAAGTTTACAGGCAAGAAATGATTACATTGGAGTGTGTACCAAGTGTAGGTGTAAGTATAATCCTCTGAAAAACGTAAACCGATATTTTCCGTAATAACCTTAAAATTAATACTTAAAACAAATGACGCTCATACTTTTTAACTTCAAAAAACTTTCCTTTTTTTCTTTAAGAGAACTGGTTTATTTTTGGATTTTATAAATGCTTCCATTTGGAAGTCCACTGCTGGAAATAAGCCTCCCGAAGGTGACCACCTCCAAGCCATTCAGTCCGGACATGCACCCAATGAATCGAGTAGTTTCCCGCTATCTTCCTGCCTTTCTAGAGATCAGCTTAAGTCGGTACTTCGACATAGAAGTTGGGGACTGCACGTACAATTCTTGCCTTTCCCACATAAGCCGAAGTGTAAGTTGATCATTTGATTTTATCTCAATGGAAAATCTATCCCAAAAACAAAGTAGTCCTATAAATATATTACGAGTATATTCACAGATGTACACATCTAATCACCGAAAAGTCGTGTCGGCGATCGTTCTTTTCCGAAAGGTAAAGCGAGTGACGGTTATGACAAAATAAGTACGTTTCCGGCGCCACGGAGTCTCCTCACTTCTGTCCCCTAAATCTTATAGCAACACGGTGTCATAATGCAAGCAAGGCACAAACATGTCTACGTGCGCCAAGCTTGTTAAGTGGTTTGGAAGAAAAACATAACAAAAACTTTTCTTATTGTCACAGCCCATTTAAGACATATGTATTGCTATAGAGACGAACACACTTACGAAAAGAAAGAAAATAACCAAACAAGATATTATGAAGAGCTTTCGTCTAACGCATGTAAAAATAATTCAAATCATCCAAATGTTTCTTTACTTTGTTAATATTGAACAATGTTTATATTAACGTACTGCCCTGAGAATAATAAGCAAATTGTTAGAGAACGGCAAAAACCGCCCAGTGGCGCCCTTCACGAAGTTAACAAAACATCCCTCGTCTCGGCCCGCAGGTTTTGTAGCTGAGACTTCGTAATAATAACCTTTGTAATTCTTCAAGTAAAACTCCACAAGTTTTTTAAGTGTACCTCAAAGCGAGTTCACCGCGAGTCTTTATACATTATGAAACGATCCGTTTCCTTTACAGTTCTTATACATTTTGACACTTAATTACTTTCTTGAAAATGTAATTATTTTATGCAATAATTTTTCTTTTTCTTTATTCTTATTTTAAATAAAATTGTTTCAATGGAATTCTAATACATTTCTACGAATAATTTTCTTATTCAACTCCTATCCACGTCAATCCTCAAAAAGGTCTGTAGTCGCACGTTATTAATTTGTTATTCATGAGGATTAAGGTCGCCTCATTTAAAGGAAATCATCGGCAAAAGTATAAGTATTTTTTATTTGCTACTATGATTAGACTAGCATTGATACAGGCATGCAGAACACTAGTAAGCAATGAACACAAAACTATCTTAAGTCATACTCGTACGTGGGGGTTGCTGATTAGTATTAATGACTATTTTGAGTTCTAACTGCTAGGGCAGAATATTATTGTGATGCATATGAACACATAATTATTTTGATATATTGGTGAAAAAACATAAATATAACTATGTTTTTTCATTTATAACAATATAATATCTAATGGTTATTACAGGTAGGTTCAGTAGTACCTACTGTCCCGCTATTGGGATATACTCTTCTAAAATTTAAAAGGGTTGAGGCCTAAATCCATCTCTGAAAAACAAGTGATGAAAATTTTTTTTATTAAAAATTGATATTAAATGATTTTAATAGTAACAGTAATAAATTGATATTTATATAATTACCTCAGTAACACTATTAATATACTTAAATTATATCATAGGTTTAAAAGGATGTAGGAGTATCATAAAATCCCGCGCATATTATTTTAACTAGGTTTAGTACTATTTTCAGGAATTTCTAAATACATATATTCAAGCTGCAAAGTTTCCGCGCTATATGCAGAGTTTCTCGGAAAGTTTTCAGCAACGAAATCTTTCGGCGGATGTAATTTTCAAAGCTTTTCAGGGAAACTGCGATGACGTAGACACAACAGAGCCGGAGATGTGTATATAGTGTTGCCAGATTGTACAAATCTTTTAGAAAAAGCTCTAAAAAAAATCAGGGTTTTACATCGAAAGTGAAGTGTAGGTAATAAAAAAAACTATAATAACTAATCAAGAATTTTTAATCGCTTAAAATAAGCTTCCCCTTTCCATTTAATTTTACTACTTCGGTTTCGGTTCCTAATTGAACGTTAATATTTTTCAATTAAAGATACGTTTCTAAATTAATAACAATAACCGTGCACACCGCCTCGATGCCCTAAAAGTGGTATTGAGCCGGTCCCACAATCGGGACGACCGACAACGCTACGTGTATTCGTCTCGGAGTGTCAGGCTCGACTATAGTCGCCCGCCCGACTCGCCCCGACCACGCAACCCCCGTGCCGGAGTGGCCGACCCTAGCCCCGGTACGCTACGAATATTTTTTGTGGGGACATCATAATAATAGCTCTGTATTACTTCAGGAGAAATTCCAAGAAGTTTATAACTCGAGATGAGTTTCGTGTTCCTTGTCATAAATAATAAAGCGGTCGTCGACTACAACGTTGTGCAGATTTTAAGTGAAGTAAAAATTTAAGAAATAATTTTTCATTTTCGGGTCTCGACTCAAAAGAAAATTGTTGGAAGTTTCCTAAATTAATGAAGATTTCGTGGAACTTGTGCAGTGACTTTGAATTGGTGGACGACCGGTAATTTACAACTTTATGTTCATATGAAAACTAAGTTGGTAGCTTCCTGTCGTAAGTCTTGATGCTTGTATACAAGTATACAGTGAAAACTCTAGTATCTAATACATATTTGAAGAATTTGGTAATAGTCTTCTCCTTATTTAATAGTACCCAATCAAAAATGACCCTCATATGATAGAACCTAATAGTATTGAACATTACGAGTGGAGTGGTATCCTTAACGTTTTAAAGATAAGTGACACTGACTATGCATACATTAAGTAAATACAAAATAATGTGAAAGCAGAGGCATCTCGGTCCATGAACAGTTGGAAACACGTTCCGCGTGATCGAGCCGTTTGTTATTTGTCGCATAATGTAGAAGGGTGACTCGGCGTTATTTGCCGCGGCGCTGTCGCGACACCACATTCTTTTCATACAGCCTACATGATAAATTGCATAGAATAAAAAATACATGCTGTTTCAATTCGATGATTTTGAAGCAAAAAGTCAAAATGCGTATCAATCTGACATCATAAATTTCCCTTAACGTTCAAACTACTAGCTAACACGTCGTCGAAGTGGAGGCACTATTCTCTTCTGTGCTGTCTACAGATTCTACTTAAGTTAATGGATAAGTTACGAAGGCACGGAGTTTACTTTGTGTTTTCAGGTAGACGGACTTGATCGCGAAGTTTTCTTCGTTAATTTGAACAAGTCAGGAGATTCACAAACCTGTCAGTTGAGTTTAAGGAACAACGCTTTTATCGTGTTGATTCATAATCAGATTATAACTCTTACATCACTTAGCAATGAATATTTTGGTTGAAATATACAATTTGGATCGAAAAAGTTATATAGGTAAAAGTATTTTATGGATGTAGTATACGTGGAAAATTTTATAAGTACAAATGTATTTTCATTATAATATAGGTAGGTGAATATGAATGTCATAGCTTATAGCTGAAATTCATGGGATGTCGTAACAAATTACGACAAAATTACAAGTTACTCCAAAAAAACCAACTCAACAAAACTTTCTCCGCCTAAAGAATTATGAAGATTAGCATAACAAAGTGAACTGAAACTGTGTTTGAGAAATGCGTCACCTTTCGTCGTACATCTATGTAATTTAAATGTAAAAGTTTGTATTATGATGTAAATAAATGTGTAAGATAAGAGGTGAAATTATTTGAACGCGAAAAGGGAGTCAGCCCTAGGGCTAGTACACACGAGGCATGCTTCGACCGACTGAAGTCACGGAGCGCCGCGGGCCGGTCACTCGCTTCCGCTACCAATTACGCTAATGGAATTTATTTCATTTCAAACTCATGCTTCTTCAACTAGAGTCCCCGCTGTGCACTTAGAGTGCTCTTATACTGAGACTCTGCCGGTTACTTCGAGTAACAATTATACAATAGTTTTAAAGTACATAACAGGTACATTCTACGTATAATATAGGTATATAAAGTAGATGTAAGTAAATAAGTAGATAACATAGTTATAACACATGTTTCAGTCTCATACAAACTGGATTCTTCTAATCTTTATCGTAACTAACTAAAACACAAACATATACGCAAAATATAAATTCTGCTAGTGGAAGAAGGACTCACACTTTTCTGAGATCTATGTAGATAAAATTTTGCGTTATAAAACTGTAAGTGTTCTTGTCTCGAAACTTGCTCACCTCTAAGGAACTTCCCTTCGGCAACTAATATTAGTCAATTAGGTATTCAGAGCGCGCGTCGTTCACCCCGCGCCGCGTCTGCGGCTTGGCCACCTCAGCTTATAATCTGTTCTGTGCGCCATATCTAATGATATTGAATTTCAATCAATATCATTACTCATCCAATGACCACCCAGTGGTTGCGTGGAGTCAATAACACAAATTTTTATAAATCTTCTACACGTAAAACACGCCTTTGGCCGGTAAATAAATAGTTTTTTATTCCGAAGCAATTATTTGATTGAGAGGATTAGAGGTTAATGATGAATTTAAAAAAGTTTAGCCCCCGACGTAAAAGAACTTAGACGTTTGTCTAACGTCGTTTTGTTATAAGTTAGACTGTCTGTGGCATTCGAGCTCCTACAACATTTACAAAAGGAACCGATTTTAATATCGTTTTTAAAAGATAATATAATGAAGAGTATTCTTACCTATAATAAAAAAATTATCTGTCAAGCCCTTTGAATACCATCAATTAAAGTAGCTCTTTCTTGAATGATGAAGAACATGAAAATAACTTTCAGAACTTCAATCGTATTTTTCATTAATATTACAAGAACATAGTAATCTGTTCTTTCTTTGTATTTAAAGTTGATGGAGACAGGTCCTAGTCAGTGAGGGTGGTGCGGGGTGCGTGACCTATAGCCTGAATACATAATTGACTTATAGTATGGAAACTTCCTAAACTTTTAACAAAGAACGTTTGAAAGTCTACGAATGTTTTCTATCTACTGTTACAAAAATGGGCTCTACGTATTACTAAGAAGCGGCTCTCTTTCCGTCTATCCACCAATCCACATTTGTGATTTTTCTCATAGTTCTTTTTCCCTGAATTTAGTATGTTTATTAATAATCTGTAATTTTGACATTTTACATTTAGGGTAGTAATCCTTTAACATGTAGATTTCCTTTTACGATACTTTCTTGTAGCTATGGTTAGTTTATTCGCACAGTTTTTCCATCGCACAGTAAAGTAAAAGCTCCCTTTAAAGCACTCTTGGCCGTTACGACTTTTATCGCAGGAAATCTCTCTCCTCTCTGCATAATTCATCGCTATGAAGTTGAAACCAAAGTCGTAAAAGAAATCGCTCTATGATTTCATGTCTTCGGCGAAAAACTTTCTACTCGCCTTTCTTTTGAACCAATAACAGACGTGTTATGGTAAACCGCTGTAGTCTACATTTTATAATCTAGTAGTAAATCAGTCTTAAATTTTTATATTTCTTCGTTAGTTATAATAGAGAATTGGACATTTCCTAAACAAATAGACAAATAAATTTGTCTTCGCATTTACTTTATGAATTCTTAAACGAAACGTTAGCCGTGATAGTTATATATATAGTTAGATATTATATATAAATATCTAATTATATATAGGGTAGTTAGAAATTAAGCCTCTTATCCCAAGGGACCGAATTCAAATACCAGTGGCTCCCATGATTTTTTTAAGTTATGAAGCTGTAATAGAAAGCAGGTTTGTAGAACACGCCGGTTTTATGGTAAATTAAATAAGCTTATTAAATGTTTACTGCACACTTTCATTAGAATTAATTTCAATTTACGAGTACGGTACCTACAGTCGCAGCACGTAATTTGTTGGTACTTAACTACTTACATATACCCAGGCATTCAAATTTAATTGAGATTCACTTGACTGAGTTCAAAATAACCACAAATACATTTGACGGTTGGTAAAATTATTCAAAAGGCTCTCTACAAAAGTAAAATTTTATATTAAAGTTAAAATATTAAACCGAGGCAAAACTAACGTTCGACCGAGAGTAATTGCAGAGGAATGGTTTCTTATGAACTTAGGTACTTTTATGTTTTGCAACTCCAAGTCCGGCGTAATGTTTGAAGTTCCTTTACAGGAAATACTTCACAGCAAATTCCAAAAATATTTGAGAAACATCAGGATTCATGGGTACTTATATTAATTTTACTGCCGTGTTTCTTTAGTCAGAGGAATGGTGTTTATTTTATGTGGAATGTATTAATGACATAAAAAAAAACATTACTATTTTTTTATTACTAGTCCATACTTCAGGATCGGGTCTAGAGGTATATAAAAAATAGGTGCAACAGGGTAGTTTTTATGATGAAATTAGAGTTCTGTTTCCGGTCTAGGTGATTGTGCTAATGTGTTGTCCACGGCACCCACGACACCAGGAATCCTAGGGCGTGTATTTTTTTTATAAATATACTACAGAATAAATATAACAAAAAAAATTATTTAAATAATTGTCCTAAATATAAAAAAGTTATTTTTTATCTTAATATAGCCAGGTACTTTTTCACTGTGAAATCTTTTCACACTACGTAATAAAATAGATTACGAATTTAAGAATACTTCCACTAATTTGAAACAAAAGCTTAACAAAGCATAAAGGTCTCTTATTATTTTATTTTTACTCGTTCATAGGTAGGTACTTTACGAAGTTTTTACCTTAAATATAAATACAAGTAAGTCCTCCTTGTCATATCATAAAGTTGCCTACGGGAATGATTAATTTAAAATTATAATTTGATTAGCTTTGTCTTGTGTACAGACTACAGACCGAGGATGGCCTTTGCAATAATAAATAATTATAACAATCCCCAAGATAAAGAAGAAATTCTGTCGACTGACATTTTCGGTAAATTATAATTTGATTATCTCCGACTTAATTTATGGTAACGAAAAAAGCATTTAAGCAAGCTGCTGCCAATATTAAATTCTTTGTAGAAAGGTACGATGAAAAGAAATTAAGTTCATAAATATTTTAAGTTAGGTATTAGTATAAATTTCTTAAGTTACCTTCTTGTGTATCGTATAGCAACATGGAAAATTTTTGTTAACGGAACTATCTCTTACATGATAACAAATATTACATTTCTAAAATTAAGTTTATAGTAAATAGTGTACTCTAGTGTAATATGTAACTATTATCTAATCTGTGGTAATACGGAATTCCAGGGGTTCGGAGTTTGTGTGTGTGTGTGTGTGCGTTAAGTGCAAAAATGTGCTTGTGTTTGTGTACTTATGGTGGCTGCCTGGTAATGTTAGTCACATTCATCCTAACGTACCTACTTTTAGTTTCATCACAACTTACATAGTTTGTTAACATAAACAGAAATATAGAATTTCTGTATAGAGAATTACGTTGAAATATAATAATTAAACACTGAAGTCAAGTAATTTATTATAAAAAATATAAATACATTTACCATTAAAAGAGATTTATTTGTCCACAAAGCAGAATTTTGCTGATTAAATCTAAGCAAGGTATTATAATACAAATAAAGCCAATCTCCCCATGAAACTGGCCATGTGCTTGCCTAATCCCGTAATAAATCATCATTTGAACGAATAATAATCATCGTAAAGCCAGCAGTAGGAGCGCGTGGAGAGCGGCGACGATGGCCGATCGCTCCCATACATCATGTTGCGATTACACGTATCAAATAAACATTACGCCGGCTCGCCTTCTCATATTATACGGAGGGAACTTGTGCGGTTTTACCAATAACGATATCGATATTTTTGGCACATAAAATACAATTTGATGTGTCCACTTCTGGACGAGCCCTGACAAGCAGCCCATAGCGTGTATTCCTTAAGCGAAACTTAAGGCCCGGTGAAGTGTTTAAAGTAATAGCGTAAGGCAAATGTTTATAATAATACGAGTATATAGTAAAATAAAAAAAATGAATAACGCTTCACGCTCACAGCCCCACTAGGATTCCCTGTGTCGTGGGTGACATGGACACATACAACCACCCAGACCGAGAACAGAAATCTAAATTCATCATTTAAATTTCTGCCCTGCCGAGGATCGAACCCGGGACCCTTCGTATGGTGGCCTGGCGTGGTAACCACTACACCGCATGGGTCGTAGTTATGTATCTTTCACTTCGAATCTTGCTATCCATTTTAAACCAGTTACTGTTTTAGCTTTTTGTACTACTTATATGTAACTTCGGTGGCAATGCAATATTATATTACATGCTATTGGGCTGATTGGATAATGGAACTGGGACGTGAGGAGTGCAATTTCGCAGTACCGTTACTGATGGACACTGCTACTACAATACTATTATTACTTACGCGGGTCTGAAGATAGAGTTGGAAAAGTGCCACTGGAACTCCAAAATAGCCCAATAAGGGCTCGTATTTTTAGTTTATTGGAGACTTTCTTTAATTCATAGTGAAGATCTGAAGATGGAGCAAGTAGAGTGCCATTGGAACTACCAGATGAATACATAACATTTAAAAAAAATATATATATATACTACTAATCTATCAACGCCCAGCCTAAACTAATAAGCTAGAAATTTAGACTTTTATGAAGTAAGCACCCGCTAAGGACGGATTATTTTTCCATGCTCCGTCGCCAATGGGGTCAAATACCTATGGTTTATTATTTCTATGACATAACTCTCTATTGTAGGTAATTACGTGGTATGCTTTTACAAATAAATAAATAATTACTTCATAATATAGAATTGCGTTCAACTAAATTATCTGTGACTTCATCCAATAATTTGCAAGGACACATTTAGAATGCACATACATCAAATACGAGCATGATAATATGACGGCGGAAGCTTGTAACGTCTTATTGAAATTAAATAATATTAAACCTCGAGACGTCTTCTGGAATATGAAATTGAATGTACCTTAGATAAAATACAAGTTTCAAAATGAAAACTCAAGGTAGAATGCAGAAACTTGCATATTTTAGGTTACTTTGCTTCTGTGGTAAAATTAGAATAGAAATTAATAAAAACCATTTATTTAACATAATTTTATAGAAAATAATTAACAATAATAATTTATTAACAAATGAAAACGTATAGGTGCTCAGTCTTGGTTATTTAAATGAAATCAAACAATGTATGCTACATTGTTTGATACAGCCGAAATTGCAACATTTTTTAACAATTTAAAAAAAATTTCAAATCGTTAAAAAATGTTGCACTAAGCCTATGACAAGCGCTTCTGACGCGCAGTTTTTAGCGTGACATCGACTCAGTGTGACGGACGTCGTAAAGTTGAGACCAGCAACCAGTGCTATACGTAATACAGCTATTAAAAACTTTGTAATCTACCGAAAACATGATAAATATGTGCAGATATAAATCCGCTTACGTCAAGTGATTCTAGTTTTATAAAGTTCCAAACGAATAAACAAATTCTTACATCCTTATTTGGCGTCTTGCTAAACTTTGTTTAAAACATACTTTGTCTTAACAAGACGTAATCGTAGATCACGTAAATTCAACGTAAGATCCCTTTTTACCAACACGCACTATATTTAAATAAAGATTCTAAATAATGAGCACCATGTAGGATGTAGGAACAATAACATTTATCTGCACCCCAATCGACAGGGGGTTCGAGGATTTTGCGCCTCTCCTTTCCAAAGGGGAAGATACGTACGAGTATCTCAAAGGAATTTATATTAATGACATCTTTAAATATTTTTTGAGAATAAATTATTTATTTATGTTTGTTATTAGGTATACTACATACTCCTATAATTATTTACCTATCTATTGCGTGAAAAATTACTTGTTCATAAGAAAATAACCTATATTTTTCATATTTAAGTAGGAACGCAAAATTAATTCGTCTATGTCGGTCTTCATATTTGTACAAACATTTTTAGTAACATTACTTTTTTTGTTGAATAAACTATTATCATTTGACAAAATATTAATTAAAAACGCATTTAATTTCATTTTTATGCAATAATACTTACTATTCTTCATACAATAGTAGAAAAATTTATAATTTAATATTTTGATACTGTAGCTTATACAGAGTGATTGCAAAGAGCTTGCGCATATAAATTCAAACGAATGTAAAGGTAGCGGTGCGGCATTGTGTGCTGTCTAGCCGCAAGGCATGCTTGTAGCATCC
>DWQK01000327.1:0-22399 GCA_018231225.1 Noctuana stator
TATTTATTTATAGCACATTTCGAATTTTAGGTTATATTCAATATATATTTTTACAAAATTATTGAAGGAACATGCTTACATCATATATAATATAATTTGCATGTTTTTCAATCTGTTTGAGGCTATTATCAAGTGATCCTTGTAACAGACTTAATTAAGTACATATATGTATATGGTAAAAAACATATATGATTTTATTTGTTACGAAAATAATTCGATACAAATAAAACATCGCATAGTTATCCTTGCACACAGTATTTGCAATTTTACCGTAAAATGGGTAGTTCTAAAGTTCAAAAACTGGCAACTTTTGGCGAGGTAAAGATTTTTCTCTTTTATTTTCTGACATTCCGACTTTAATACTTTCTTACCAAGTTCAGGTAAATATGCTTCTCGGCTATATTAATACATGTACTACATACTTATATCGTTACGTACCTTTTTCGACTCTGTGCCTTATATTTAGAGTAGATAATATAAACTTGTCTATCGTGGTGAATTTTATTATTCAAATGGCCTTAAGATTGTGCCTTCATTATTTCTAATGAAATCTCGCGTTTTCTTGTGAAACTTGCAACATAACATTTAGTTCCGTACAAGTTTATGAAACTTTATTTTTTTAACGGAACTACAGTTCAAAGTTCATGTAAATTTTTATCGTCACGTAATTTTTAAGTGTGTTTCTTTATAAAATATCTGCATGAGTACTTACAGTTTTCACTCCGTCCATAAAACACTGTGATTTTGAAAGTTTTAAATCATAAACAACTTCAATTAATGTTAAAAGTAATAGATTTTGGCAATTTTAAATAGTACACAGAACAGCTTAGTAATATACAAAGTTACAATAAAATTTTACTATTAATAGTTCAGTATGTACTTAAAATTTAATTTTTGAACTTATTTCATATCAAATATAATCTATATTCCCAGTTCTTTAGTCTATGGTAAGTAAATCATTGCGTTAGAACACGATATTACATAATTTTGCACTTTTTAAAATATACATATAAATTTTAATATATTTATTACTTATATCTATATTCTACAATGTAACATATCGCATTGTTTTTGCAAGATCAAAAATGTGTATATGTGATAAACGCATTGTAGGCGCTTTATAGATAGTTATAGGTTAGAATTAAAAAGTGCAAAGTTTAAAATATCGTTCACTCAACAAGTAAAAATTTCAATTGGAAGTCTTTATAGTTTTCTCTGTACATTAATGTCCTGTAGACTACAGGCTGTAGCGCCTAAACCTAAGTAGTAATTGAGATACATTCAATTAAGACATGGTTAGTGTTCTATTAAATGTGCGAACTACTACGTCACCATTCCTGAACTGAAACAGCCGGCGAAGGCTAAAGTTCCATTCACTCCATCTTGAATTGTGGCGGTATTCCACAGTTCTTATCACGTACGTCTAAATTATGGGATTTTCTTCGTGCAGAGGTGGACTATGGCATTGGGTTCCTTAGGTTCTTCAAAAAAATGTTCAAACGAACTATATTTTTAAGATTTTTACAAGAGATTACTACAAGGTGTAAATAACTACTTATAAGTCACATGGTAGTCGATACAGGAAGTTCTTATGTATATTTTGTTCGATTTCATTACTATATGAGCATTTTTAATAAGTATAAAATAATGCAATATAAATTAATTTATGTTAAGACTGAATTAATTGTTCTTTTTAATTACATTTTGCTTTTTCGTTTAATTTAAACCTTTTTATGGCAACATGCACACATGGTTATTACTATTTAAAGTTTTAAATGCTTCTAAGTAGCACAAACTATTATACAGAGATTACTTCACAGTCATTCCAATTAAATATATTTTCAATTAGAGATGACGAAATTTAAATTGACACGATTAGTCTATACTAATACGTACTAAACATAGAAATTTAATTTCGTCCACTCGACACTAAAGTTGTAAAAAAACACAATTTAATGTAATATCTATTCTTATAATTTAATATAATGACATTATTTTTATATTTTTTATCATAAATAGATAAATAATTGTGTTAAATTTCGGGGGAATTCAAATATGTATTAATTTATAAATGATACAATATAAAACTTATTATGTATATTTTTTTGTACATGTACTTCAAAAATTGTCTTTATCGTCACGTATAGAAGTGATACAACCGTATAAATTATAAATATTGACGCTGAATCGCTTTTGTAGATAAATATTACGAAACAATACTGTTTTTATTAATATTTAATTTAGTGTATTCCCGTAGATTATGCGTAAAATTTAGTAAATTAAGAACTGTGCTGTTCACTACCGTGCAATTATCGCTGTACTTGATTCAATTATCAAAAATATGATTTTAGCTATGGTTTCTAGGTATAAACATAGTACCAGTAGTAGTAATTTTTTTTTCTATTATTGTAGCATTTTTTTTTATATTTTGAATATCGAAATTACACGATAATAAAATCTATTCAGCGTCTATTTTATCTATAATTTATCTAATCAATTAAATAATATATTGTCTTCAATGCAATATGAGTTTTGATTTTTAAAACAATTTGCCTGTTCTATAAGCACTTGTCAGTACTTAATATTTTAATTTAATATTAGATCTTAAATAATTAGTACGTACCTTGTCTATGTAATAATTTGTCGAATTAATGAAATAAATGATGCAAGTTTTACTAAGGATTTTATTTAAGTACAAAATTAATTAATATGTATCCAATTCGTTTAGATTATCGTTGTTCTATTATTAATCGTTTTTTCGAAATAAGTATCATATAACAGAAAATTCGGTGATATCCACAAAAATCCATTGGTAAGATCCATTTATGGATCTTTTTCCGTTTTTGTGACCTTGTTTCATGATTTTATGAATAGTGGATCTTTAAGAACTAACTTTTTTTAACCACAATATTATTACATATAAAAAAGAACTAAATAAGCATTGTCAAATGTCAGTGTTAATTTTAGAAGTTTTTCAGTCAGGTTTTACAGAATTATTTGTTGGTTTTACACTTGAATAGAGGATTAGTTAGCAAAATGCCGACTCAGGTGGAGCAAAAGACGGTAGATCCCGAAGCAGAACTTAGCAATGTTCAACGCACGGTAAAAACTTTACTTGATACAGAATACAATACAGCAGAGAGCTTTGGGAATCAAGCAGGTAGTGCGAGGATTGTAGGTGATAAAACTGGTGCGGATTTCACCGCTGCCCTCAAAACCCATAACCACCATTTAGATGGAATAATGAGACCCGTAACTTATGAACACAGTAGTAGTCTGATTGGGCACTCAGTGAAACAGAAAATTATTGCGGAATTTAGACTTTTGTTTTCCGTCTAGATTTATTTTTAGGTGGTCGCTTATACTACATAGGTGATCCTAGAGTGAAAGAAGATATTAGCAGTTTAACCTTCCCTTTAGTCTAACTACCAAGTCTTGGTTTCCAGTTTCAAAAGTTGGCACCCATGTGCAGCGTTGAGAAGCGGGCAGGCGGCGTGCCGCAGCTGGCGCCGCAGGAGAAACAACTCGGGATCCTCGCCAACGAGCTGAAGGAAACTCTGCTCTGTATCAATGTTAGTTTGCAGGGTGACAAATGTTATCCACATTTTTGGGTTTAGGTAGGAAATTGAATTAAAAATCCAATTTATGAGAAAATGCAATCTTACGAGTATATTTGTGGTGACAAAAAACGGATTGTGGGGCAGTGACCTAATTGAACGGTAGGCCGAAACTTAACCATTAAGCTATCCTACCAATCTACCTACTGATCAATTTTATTAAACACATTATTCAGTTAGCCAAAAAAGGTCAACACGCTCTGCGGGACTCGCAAGTCAAGTCGGGCACGAGGAAGTCCATCATCGACTACGAACAGCTAGAGGGAGTGCTGCGCGATGAAAAGGCACAGCAAGCGGAGCTGGACTGTCTTAACTATCTCGCGCAGAAGCAGCTAGTGGAGCTACTGAAGAAAGTGCCGACAGAGTCTGATGTGGGTTTGAAACTTATGTAGTTAGCGAGATTAGTTCAGTTGCAGATGTAGCAAAACCCTTGAAAACATTTATTACAGAAGTTTTTACAATTCTCCTTCTTAGTCTTTCAAACCTGTCTCATAGGCACATAAAAGAGCTGATAAACGCTTAGAACCTTTCGTTTTTATCGGGTCTTTTCTTTGTGTCATGACGGGTATAGTCATAAGGGGTATCTATCTATATTTGCTATGCTAACTTCAGTCCCTCCTTCAAAAGTTTCTACAGTTCCCAATTTTAAGTAGTAAAGCAGATTTTTTGTAGGTTTTGTTCTTGTAGTGATAAAAAAGATAGTAACATTTCTGATCCAGGAGCTAGCCATGATAGAAAATGCGAGTAATCGCCTCAGACGGATGGAGAACCGACTGGATCTGGCCACAAAAAGGTTTTGTCTGGTTAACACCGACAACAAGCGGGTTCGTGAAGAAATTGACAGGTTGCTGGTAGAAAGGTTTGTATAAAACTGATCATAATTGGGCTTTCAAGCTTTTTTTTATGTTTTAAAACAACAATTAATAAACGAGCATTCAGCCCAGCTGGAGTTAGTACCTACAGTCCAAACAATACCTACATCCAACTTCAAGTCCTAGAACGATCGCCACAAACATTAAATTTCAATTTCCAAATATAATCACCAATTAATTTACCATGTCCCAACATTAGAAACGACTTCAACATCCAATGGAACCGCACAATTGGTAAGCTGGTCAAAGGCAAGGAGTACCTGATGGACATATTTGAGATAGCTACCAACGCGTTCGGAGATCGTGACGAGTGCTGCAGAAAGCTGGAAGCTCTCAAATGGAAAGGGCTTTTCCAGCTCAACAGGGATATATCGGTGTGTTGATTTTTCTTATAATATAAGAAAAATATATATGTCAAATATTAATTCTCAGAAAAGCAACATGTACCTATTTGTAATTTGTGTTTTTGTGTAAAGAAAATACAAAATTAAATAATAATTTTAGGCTAAATTAAAATCAATTAATAAAACGTTAGTGCTTTCATTTATACCAACCACATGATCCGGATTTAACCCTGACCACACCCTCCACACATCCAGGAAATGCAATCATACGAAGGGGAATTGAACCACCTAGCGAAATTAGAAGAGTTTCTGCGTGTGAAAGGTTCGAGGAGGATTTGCGAAGCAGATGAGCTTGAAGAGATCAGAAGACAAGAGGAAATCCAGCGCTGCGAGCAAGAGATAGCGCGCCATGATGCCTTGTTGGAGGAGATCTTTGTTAGTTGTTGTTGCTCTTTGTCTGTTACTCTATTTGACCCTTTGGAAGACACGCTTCTCTAAAGATCTTGAAAGCCCTGATGAATTAGCGGAAAAGGCAAAGTTGTCAAAAGAACCACTGCTTACTATATTACTTCGTGAGTGATAAAAATCAATTCCTATTTATATACCTCCATACCATTTGTTATACTTTATTCTGGGACTACTTATAGTATGGTGAAGAAATATAATTTACTAGCTGTGCTCCGCGATTTCACTCGCGTTAAGAATTGTTACGTAATAC
Organism: Noctuana stator; assembly: GCA_018231225.1. Taxonomy (NCBI): domain Eukaryota; kingdom Metazoa; phylum Arthropoda; class Insecta; order Lepidoptera; family Hesperiidae; genus Noctuana; species Noctuana stator. Next base: position 5,552 of record DWQK01000327.1, read on the forward strand.
TTGATAGCCTATAACCTTCCACATGAATGTAGCTTACACAAAAAGAATTTTTCAAATCCGACTTGTAGTTCCAGAGATTAGGGCGTTCAAACAAACTAACTCTTCAGCTTTATATTATTAGTACCTATAGATTAGAATTCCCTAAACTCTAGTAAGGAAGTTAATAATGCCTGTTTTTTGATTGAATTTACTTTTGTTTGTAGGGCTACGGCGGGTCTGATCGAATAGCAACCATCATAAACCATTTCAAGGCGACTGAAATCCAAAACTTTTCGATCTTTGTGCTTTTGTGCGAAATACTACAAGAGTCTATATTCATGCGAAGGGAACTGGAAATGTTGCGGCAAAGAATATGTTAGTCGTGAACAAAATTACTAAAATTGTAGACAAGAGATCGGTACCAGGACTGATCTAATGATGATAAAATATTGTTCTTCTGTATTTGTGTTAAATGATAAATATAAAATAAATTATACATGTATTGTATTTCTTAATAATAAGGTTTTCTTTTTGTTATTTAATATAAAAACAAATAATATCACATGGACTATCAATATCATATGGAAACAATAAAGATTCCTGTAGCCAATATTTCCTGTATTCCACCTCACCCCAGTGGACCAAAGAGACATAAACGAGGCCCGGGAAGAGAACCAAGACAAACGCTTATCAGAGGAAAGACTGACACTGCAGGCGCAGAGGGAGAGCACGCAAGTGACCCTCGAGCTGAACAACCAAGCAGACGCTACCATTCTCAAGGTGCTCCGTGGCATTGATGATCTAGTCAGGTCGTTACCTACCTATATTATTGCTTATTTCACTACTTTTACTAGGTATCTCTCTTTTTATGGGAGAAGTATTGAAGGGCGAGGAACTTCCCCTAACCCTCCACACTAATACATATTCAATTAGTAATCTCTTTCAACTTTTAAAGGAATCACTAATTATTTTACTGTAGTTGTTAACGTCCCTATAACGTAGGTATACTACTTGTAAGTTTTTAACAGATTGGCAAAATGTGATTGCACACCTCTTCTCTCACTCCTGGGCAATCACAAGGAAGTGACGAAATGGAATGTGCCGAAGTTCCTTAAAATCTTAGAAACCGAAGTGAAAAGTCTGATCCAAGTTGTGTATGGAGCTGTGAAGGTAAAAAAAGTAGATTTTTTGTTGGGAGTTAAAAACATAAGCAATAAGAACACAATACTCAAAGTAAAGGCACAAAAGTTCAAACAGAAGTTACCACAACACTACAATCTGACTGATCACAGACTAGGTACTTAATTAGCTGTAGGTACTAACTACTAATCGTTTATAAAACCCTAAATAGCCTAAACTTAAAATGGTTTAATAAAGAAGAGGCTGAGGTTGAGTTAGGAATAATATTATTTAATCTGTGGAAGAGCATTCATGACTCAATCAGCCAATCGGATCAGAGTAATATTTTAGGCAGCCAATCACAGGCATCTTGGTGACACAGTGACGGTGGTGTTGTCAGCCGTATTGTAAAAATTTATATTTACTACCACATTTGTTTAAATCATGATTTTTATTTCAGCCACCAGCTCCAACCCCCAAAGCGCGAAAAGGCCCTGCACCAGCCACTACAAAATTAGTTGCTGATCCATATGTAGAAACGCTCAAGCCTAACAAAATTGAAAAGCTCGTCCCATACCAACCTTGTGCTTAGTGAGTGCCAAGCTACCTTCGATTATTTAAGGTTCTTTGGTTTAAAGCAGTTCATCGTATAACTTGTGTTTTGCAGTTGTGTTGAAGACTACATAATGAATTTAGTATTTGAGACACCCGCTGTTCCAGCTGACCGAGAGTATGTGGAGGGAATATTTCAACTAGAAGATGTCAATACGAAATTCGGCATTTTCACCTTGACTATTCCTGCGTATGTAAAAATAACGTTCATATTACGTATATTTCGTTTTTATTTTTAGAATGATTCCGGGTAGTAGTTTTAATTCAATTTGATAGATTAAATTGTGTTATTAGTTTGAAGTACTGAAAGGACACAACAGTCTTTGATACATTATAATACAGCATAAATCTTTACTCAGTCTATTTTTTTTCACAGGAAACGCCATCCATATCGTGGTTCGAAGAAAGATTAATTTTAACAATTTATATTTTTATACGGTAATTTCTTTGTTTAAATTAGATTTTGTTTTTGTAATACAGTTCACACGTTCTCATATTTGACTTTAATTTTTCTACCATTTCAAAATTAATGACAGCTGATATACTGGTAACACTGATAAAGTCGTGATAATGTTGCTACATAAGTAATTTTTCCCAAGGCGAGAGAAATTTATAATTAAGATTTCAAAAACTTAATAATTTTACTTCTACAAAAATAAATAATGGAGATCAGGTTGTAATGCATCCACTTACTATACTTTCCTCCATAATACTCTGGACATTGGACCTCCTCTAATTGAAGTTGTTACAGTGACCACATTGAATTGACATTTTTATATTAAAAATCTTGAAAAAATATAAAAAATAGTCTTGTAATAATTTCTAATATAAATAACTTGCCTAGTAATTGCATTTCACAGTCGGAACAATAATGTATGCATACTCATTCAAATCCTGTTTTTTTCAATACTTATGAATTTTATGTCATTTGACATTGCATGATCTCGTTATGGGGTAATTGATGTGCAAGTAGTTGGCAACACTGGCTGATGATGTGTTTCACTGTTTCTCTTGTTTGTGTGTGAGTGAGTGTGATGTCTCGGCCGCCATTGAATTTCAGTTTAGCCGAGAATTGAAATAGGTTGTTCCTTTCATTAAATCGGCAAAAATCTTCATAATCTTTTTCCTTTAACACATACTATTTAGACAATCGTTCACAAATATTATATCCGATGGCAGACAGAGATACAGATGAGTTAAACATCGATAATGTAATAAAAAAATTACTAAAAGGTAAATGTTTATATCGGTGAAGTAAACGGATTTTAGTGTTTCGACGGTTGTTTTGGTGTTACGTTAAAGTTAAATGGACATTAATAAGTGAAAATATAGTGGAATGAGTGAGGAAAATTGTTAGTGACAAGTTTGTATTTTCTTGTTTGCAGTTCGAGGCGAGAAGCCTGGAATGAATGTTCAATTGACAGAAGTTGAGATCAAAGGGCTATGCTTGAAATCCAGAGAAATATTCTTATCACAACCGATATTACTTGAATTGGAAGCACCTTTAAAAATATGCGGTAAGTAACATCAACATTGTCATAAATACGATTTGGTTCGCTTTCAAAAACTCACAAGTGTACGCTTTCGAAATCTATGCAAACGGCTATACACGTAATAATATTATGTGCAAAATTATTGGAACTACATACCGACTTTCATTCAAATTAAATAAATAAAGCAGGGTTTTGTATCATGAAATTGTAAAAGTTGCAAAGGAAAGTCATTACATAGTTACATACTCTTTTAATTCGTAACATGTTTTTTTTTTAAATTAAAGTCTTATACTATGTGTTCGAAATGCCAATATATTTATCATTTAGGCAACATTATTTACCATAGAAATTTTACTATTAAAGTGTAAATATTAGCAATTAAATTGAGTTTTTAAATTTTCACAACAACACCACAATACACTTTTATTCCCTGTCAATACCATAATATGGAAATGATTAGTTTTACATTTGTTATTATTAAATCACAAAGTTGTTATTTATGTTCGTTATTCTATTTCTCTGATAATCCTTGTTAGAATTTTATTGTAAATATTAAAAATCTAACATAAGCCAATCCAGCATACATAATGTACACTGAAGCATAACTCAAGCTCAAAAAGTATATACCTAAATCTTGTAAACTCTGCAGGACTGTTTGTTCCACATTCAAACTACTCAAGCCATTTAAACTGAAGTCACTTCTGGTTGGATTTACTTTCACTTTTGGGGGATATAAAATTTCCATCTTAACATGTCCTATTGAAATAAAACATTTATTGAGCATCCAAATTGTTTAAAACAAACCCAATTTCCAAGAAGGTATTTTACAAATTGTGTACAAATATTTTATGATGAATAAAAAATTGAATTGACACAAATAGAAATAAGCAGCAAATTTCCCTGATGAAATATTAAGCCATTTATCTTTTACAGGTGATATTCACGGACAGTACTATGACCTCCTAAGGTTGTTTGAGTATGGTGGGTTCCCTCCAGAGTCAAACTACTTATTCCTCGGAGACTATGTGGACCGCGGCAAGCAATCCTTGGAGACTATTTGCTTGTTACTAGCTTACAAGATTAAATACCCAGAAAATTTCTTCTTATTAAGAGGGAACCATGAGTGCGCTAGCATCAATAGGATTTATGGGTGAGTATACTCTCTTTTATCAGTAGAAAACAAGCTTGTAGGTTTCTTGATATTAAGTGTTTAAGCCAAGGGCAGCGGGCGCTAGCGGTGTGGTCGCACCAGGCGCCGCCCTTGGCGATTGGCAATTCGATATGTGCCACAGAACAACACCACAAATTGAGACAATTAATGTTAAAGATGTCGGAATAAACATGTCAACTGGTAATTTTACATGCGTCTTGTAAATGAGTGCAGATAGATCTACAAAATATTCCAATAAATTGTAATAATGAAAGTTCCTAATGTGAGCCGAGAAATATTTTGTTAGTCACCCCAGACTCAAATCTGAATTATGGCATAGGCTAGTATCAGTATTAAATACATTCTATGGTTTTTATATATTTCTTGGATAAAACAGAATAGTAATATTAAATTACATGCAAGCATAAAGACGTCATCAAAGGTTACATCTGGTGATTTGTTTAATATACATACCACTGTAATTGTCATGGGAGACGATTCCCAACTGCTTTGGTCATGCTTTACTGCACCCACACAAAGGGTTTAATCAATGAATATAATAATTTATATTGTTTTTAATTCATTAACTGAGAGAAAATGTTAACTAACCTGTTTAGTTATTAAGATAATGATAATAAAGAACTCCTAATAGAACAAGAAAATTCATCACATACTGAATGTTATAAAAATTTATGAATGTTTTGAGAGCTTTCTTAGCGTGCGCTACTAATTGTTAAGGTTACAAGAAAATTTTGTATGCTGGAAAAGATCCCCTCAATATTAAAATATTATACTTACGCAAGCCTTTATTCACTCTTTCGTTAGATTATTATTGAGCATTAGTTGGTCAGTTAATTTATGTATAAGATACAAAATTCTAACACGATGATTCACATACACGGAAAACCATTGACAACTTAAAATTAGTAGATTATAAAAACTGTCAAAACCAAACATTAAGATGCCAGTGATAGACGATTACGCCACAATTAAGAAACGATTGTAATAGCAGGCTCGGGCCCTGTACAGGTGTAGGATTGATCATAGCAAATTCAATATTCTATAGTAAGAAATAAAAAAAGCCTAAATTAGTACCCTGCGCAACCCCTCAACGATGTTGCGACCTGGGCAGTAAACAAAAGTGAGTCATTGTACTGTTCATTACGAAGGCTGATTGCGTTACAAGTTCGCTCGTATTACGTGTTCGTTTCTTTAATATTTGCTTTAATTATACTTTTTTGTTTCTAAACTTACAAATTTGAACTATTGTTCAAGTCAAACGCTTATGGCGAAGCCAAAACGTATAAAGTCAATGCCTGACGTAACTTTAGTATGAAATTGCGTCAAATTGGTAATACATTGCGGTCTTTTCATGTCTACAACTAATTTACATGTCTCAATTATTACTGCATTCTTTTTGCGTTATTTCATACAGTATTTGAGTTAGGTATATACAGATTGACATACCTACTAATTTATTTCTTGCGTTCTTTTTTCTCTCTTTTCTCACATTTTTAAGCCAATTCATTGATGTATTTAAGTATATGGTTCCTTTGTTAGTCACCAAAGATTTTCATATAAACATGACATCATCCTGATATCTGCAGATAAGCTTGACATGATAAATCCACTATTTTGTTTTACCTCACGTCCAATAACCCCCATCACCGTGACATTGGGTTCATTTTCCCTCAGAAATCAACACTTTCATTGTTGTGTTAGAATGCTTCCCTTATTGTTGACGTTCCATGATGTTATATGATTAATGGTCGCGGCGTGATTGCCTACTGATAGTCTTGTTTGTTTATTGCGTGGAATATATTATAGTATAGAGTTACATAAAACTTAGTTAAAGGGCGCTGTAAATAACCTACTACTGATCCAACTTAGTCCGTATCTTGAATACTAGAAAATCGATTTTCATGAAATTCCCACGTTGAAGTAAATGTATGTGAGTAAAAATAATGGTCACATTCCGATTATTACCCATGAAATTTAGTAGGTATATTTCTATCTTACAGTCCGTTTTCATACGTATCGAATTGACAATCTCCTTTTTCTTAAGTCGGTTAAAACATCACATTGTTACGAGGAAATATGGCTTCAAGTTGACTCTAATAAACCCCACAACAGGAAGTAGCAATAAATTTGAGGTAATTTGTCACCAGATTCTACGACGAGTGCAAAAGGAGGTATAACATCAAACTATGGAAGACCTTCACAGACTGCTTTAACTGCTTACCCGTTGCCGCGATAGGTGAGTTCCTTCTCAAATCTATTTTACTGTGTAAGTTAATTATGTTTGATCTAAGGAACACATGTATGTATAATGAGCACACGAAACTTCGCTACTAAGGAAGACTTAACATCTTTAAACCGAATACTTTACCGTATGTAGAAATAACGCTCTCGCCCCAAGCAAATAGCTGCTTAACTTTGTGCTTAAGGTATAATAGATAAAATAATGCTCATACTAATTTAACGTAAAAACATTGCAAACTGTATTAACTATAATATCACAGAAAACTGATTGAATTCATTGAAAATTTGATATTAGGTAAATGTGGTATCACGAATAGTTGAGTCTCATTTATAAACAACTAGCGACCCAACCCGGCTTAGCACGGGTGCAATGCTGATACTAAATACACTACAGAAAAACTGTGAACGTTTATACATATAAACCTTCCTCTATCTATTGAAAAAACCGCATCAAAGTCCGTTGCGTAGTTTTAAAGATTTAAGCTATAGGGACAGAGAAAGCGACTTTGTTTTATACTATGTAGTGATTTCATAACGTACTTATTAGGACATGGTAGCTAAACCAATACTTTGTCTTCATCAAATCATACGTTTTTGGCAAGTTGCCTCGAAATTCGCAACGATGACCCATTACTCAGGAGAAATGTATATAACATTTATAACATTCTCACGGCCTTGGCCCACTAATAAACGCTTTTAATTAAGCCCACCTCCGTCACTACCGAAGTTCTTAATGTGTATGGCTTCTCTTTTGAAGCTGTACCAAGGAGAGGGATAATCTACTTTCCAAATTCTAGTAAATCCTTTTGAGTTTAATACATGCCGGAGAAGTAAATATTCCTCGACAAGTTTTTTATACTTCGTCCTACACACACTACACTTCTATTAGTAACTTTGTACTCTTTGTAGTATATACGAGAGTCGCAAATATACAGTACTGTGCCAAACATACCTCCATTGTACATACATACAACCTTTGACATTTTAATAAAAGGTCGTCATCTCGAATCCCTTTTTGAATTGGTGTATACTTGCTCTGTGTAATTTATTTGCTCGTCGTACACATTTCTTAACCATTCTATTTATGTGCTTATAAGTTATTTATCCAGTTGTAACACTTTCAGATCTGCTTTTTACATAATAGAGTTAAGTTTTTATAAAGACACACCACCGCAGTGTTCTAAATACCGTTCTAGATCTAAAAGTTTTTGACCTGCTTTGACCTCTATCTTATAACCAATGTGAGCTTCCATAAGGCTTTATGTCTATTTTGTTGCTGCCTTTTCATACTGTTCTTCATGCTACTCAAAAACAGTATTTAAAATATTCGTACAGCAAAATTGATGTACAAAACTGAACGAAACCGTTATCATGTTTAATAAGTTCAGCGTAGTATTAATACTGTTCAGTGAAATTGATTTTGAAGTTGTTCCTAATCCGACGTTAAACTTCAGTGTAATCGTCGGATAAGTCGAGAAAGCTTTTGGTAAACTAATAAATTATATTTTGGGAAGGTCGCAAAAGGTGAAAGGTTCAACATTGGGTTCGCGTAACAAAGTTAGGAGGTTTCATAAAAGTTTAGAAACAAAATAGGCATCTGTGTTTTTAGAATTAATAAAATCGTCAAATAATTGTATCAAAATAATTTCTATACATAACTTACACCTTATTTGACAGTGCCTTCTCTTGTTTAATAATTTGTATCTTCTATCAAGTATAAAATGTATCTTCAGTTACATTAATTGCAGTTGTAGCACAATTACTTATGGTTGTATCTTCAATATTTATCTCGCTTTTGCCATAACGGAAATTGTTTCTGTAAGGCCATATTTTATGAAAGCTTTATTGTGAGACAGGCATCCAATTTGCTTAATAAATCACTTTAATATTCTAGGACATTTTCAATCTTACAAGCATCTTTCAACTCTGAATTATTTATTGCCTTTTTGTATGATATTTTTTATATGATGGGCACCTTTTATATGTTGTCAATTTACCAGACTTGCAAAAAGAATAAAACATACGTCTACCGTATTGACTCAACGGGATTTCGTCCTTGATAAGCAAGCGTGTTGGAAATCGGTGCCAACTGGGACGACGATAGAAAATACAGTTCATCAGAATCAAGGGCATTTATCACTTGTACGGGCTTTTTAATATATAAATTCTATTCAAGAAACAATAATAACAAATTACGATGTTTTGTAAATTCATACTAATAGATTGATTTGTCTTGTTTAGGGAATATCTTTTAGATAATATTGATTTCGGTAATATTTATAAGCTTGGGGACAACCGCCAGTATATGGTTATACAATTGAATGAACACAATGACATATTACCAGTGAACACACATGTCGGATACGAGTATTTATAGTCGCTTCTTATGTCTCTTAAATATTTCGAAGGTCTGCGTTACTGATTAATTAAATCGATTTTTCTGAGGGCGCGGTGGCTTCAATGTGACTCAAAAGCGAAATATTGTTGTTTAGTTATAACTTCCAACATGTTGTCGTTCGTGAAGGGCATATAAAACTGATATCAAGACACATTGACATAAAGGGTAAACCAATAAATCACAAAAGCTTCCTCATTACGTCTGACTTTGGTTTTATGTTAGGTTATGTCGCCACACAATGTCCGCCATGTTATTTAGACAGGAATCAAATTAATTTTAATCTCATAGTTCATAGTCTTAACATTTTAAAAGCAATTTAAGAACACATTCGACGCAGCTGGTGTAAAGTTTGGAGTCATCTAATTCGCAAGAGCACTTTGGGAGGCAACAAATATAATGGCCGGGCTATTGAGCGCCGACACAAAGGTTGAAAGTGAGGCAAAAAGGCGCATAATGCCTACACATTTAACAGAGTGTCATCTAGTAGGAATTTCCCTCGAAGGCTCTTATGAACATTTTACTTTCAATATGTTAACGGCTTAATTAAAAATGTGTCTACGCTCAGGGTTCATTTCAGTTCAGCTTTTTCCTTTCGTATTTTTTTTACTTTCATAATTATGTCTGCGTTCTACGTACGCGTTCAAAAGCATAAATTTCACATAAATTAATATCGGTTCATTTCGATAGTTTTGCGAACCTTTCAAGTACTGAATTATCAAACCAGGAAGTAAATATAACGTGATGTGAAATGTCTAGCCTCGACTTGTTTGCAGTTTTCATAGATTTCCTTCCTACGATTATATTATATACGCGGTAAGGACGGACGCAACGCAGAAACCGATTAAAAGGATATTTGTCAAAACACCAGTAGTGCAGTTTTAATTTGTATTCTATATTGTAATGTTTAGCGACCTTCTGAAACCACTAAAAAGCTAGCTAGTAAATCAATACGTCATTGAAGGCCATCGCAGGAACTTGTAATAAAAGGTGATGAGATTTCGGACGGGTGCGAAATACTTCGAAACATTTTAAATCGTGTTTACAAGAGTCGGATTGCTATCTTAGATAGCCTATCTTTAACTGTACTTTAGTCTATGTGATTGCAATTAATCAATTCAATAAATGGATTTTAAAATTTGTCTGCGACGAAACGGTTCTACGAAATACGATATGGTACAGCATTTAATCAATTAAGTGAAGAACTAACATATTCGTTTTCTCCCCAAATTTTGACTTAATCTACATTTAGATGCGAATCTACATTTAGATAAATAGATGCGTAATAAACTCTCGACTACAGTTTACGATTCGTGTACATTATCGTTTTGGCGTTTGTAGCGTTATTTTCAATTAATTTTTTAAAAAGTGCTGTTAATAATTAAAGGGTAAAATAACGAAAAATATAGAAAGGTGTTTCAGTACGGTCAAAATCATGTATTATCAAACAAAAGACACTTTTACATTTCTTTTTTCTATCTGACAAACATTCTAAATAATATAATAAAAACAAAATAGGTTTTAATGGGTTCGCAACAAGTGCATAAACTTCTGTAGCTAGTTTCTCCGCTGTATTGACTACACGTCCCATTTAACCCATTTCTATTATTAAATTAATACATCCATATAAAGTTTAATTTGCATCAGTGCTACTAGGAGATGACCTAGAAAATTAATTGTACTGTTTTCTAATTTTGTACTCTGCTCGTTCAGATTGTATTACATCTACTGGACACACCTCTGCATTAGCGTTACTGGGGCGGTAATGTAAACTACTGAAGATAATGGACATCAACTAAGTAGTTGGTGGTGACCGTCTGACCATGACCGCTTTCAGAGTGCCGGGTTTCCGACGTCCATTTATAGTCCGCAATTTAGTGATAGCGGGTAGATGATTCAGTGAGGACACGTTAATGTGTATTGTAAGGCTTAAGACCTTATAGGGCTTATTTGATTTATCCTTAACATAAAATACGCATATTCGTGATCACAGCTGGGATTATGTCCAAATTTTTCTCATCTCACGCGCTAATTAATCTCTGGAACTACAAGTCGGATTTGAAAAATTCTTTTTTTGTATGATAGCTACGTTCATGACGAAGGTTATAGGCTATCGAGCGTTATCCTACTATTCTTAACGCGGGTGAAACCGCGTGGCACAGCTAGTTAGTTCTATAGTTACTTTTAGTTGTTTTTATAGGTACTTATACGGCTTTGTGTAGATTTTCGTATAGTTTGTTATTTTAAACAAGATACATTAAAAGCTTGGCTGAAATCAATAACGTATCATGAAATTGATTTTTCATGCTGAAAGGAAATTTCTCAAGTTTCGGAAGATCGAAAGCAATGCACAGTCGGTGCTTGGCAGTTCAAGGTCCGCGAAGGTTGCCGACAGATTGCGTCTATTTCCGTACGGCGCGTGTCTTCTTGCGACCAACGCTCACGCTTCACCTGCCTACGTGCAAGTGAAATATCCACTGTCAAGTCCATTCACAGTACGTTGCGGATGCGATCGTGCTACAATGAGTGTGCTTTATGAGCTGATTCCATGATTGATTTTAAAGGAGTGCCGAAAGTTTTTTTTCGCCGGATTTTTTCTCCCGGCCTACCTTAGACAATTGGGCGCCTAAAGCCGATGTACCGTGTTATTTGACGTTCATTTAGTGTATACAAATTCCCTATCTATACTTCTGTACTAATATATAAAGCTGAAGAGTTTGTTTGTTTGTTTGAACGCACTAATCTATGGAACTACAAGTCGGATTTGAAAAATTCTTTTTATGTCTGATAGCTACATTAATGAGGAAGGTTTTCTATCAAGCGTCACAATTCTTAAAGCGAATGAAACCGCGTGACACAGCTAGTGATGAATAAAAATGTTTTCATTTATTTATTTATTCCATGATATATATGATCCAGTGTATACGTGTACCTTTTGATGGATAAAAATTTTTGACTTTGACTTTGCTGCGTATTATCGTCGTGCAAGCTCACATTGTTTGTTAATCTTGGTTTACTTTTTTACTTGCTTGAAATTGCTCAATACGGATTACATTTTTTCACATGTTACGTTTATCGTGATCTTAAAATAAAGTATAATTTAACTAAATGTACAAAATAACCTTGTGTATACTTTTATTCACGTGATGTTCACACAAACTCTTCTCTTCACATTTTAATGAAAATTCCAAACGTTCCGATGAAGTAATCTTCACTCGACGTTCTGTAAACAATTTCAAAGCATCAAATGTGAAGGTACCTGGTATGATTTCGAGGCGATTTTCATAAAATATATTTAATCTCTCAAATTCGTTATTGCTAAGTACAAACATTTTGATTTTCCAGAAGTTCTTGCGAATACTGAATTAGGATAAGAGGTCAAGCGTCTAAAACGCAAACAAAAACTTTGACGTTTTGATATTAATTTCTGGAAAAACATGGGCTTTCTGCTTTCTACGGTTCCCCCGGGGCTGTTATTGTTTCATTCCTCTGTGTGCTTGGTAACAATCGAGTAGTACTGAATATACAAGAGGGCGCCTTTTAGAAAGTTCAACGTACCTTTCAGCGAGATGTAAAATACTTTGATATCTTTATGTAGAGTAATGAAAACAGAGTTTTTTTTAGCGATTGTAGAAGCTTTTGCTCTTTTATATCAAACAGGCTCTAATGTTCTTTGTTTGTGAATTTTTACGGCTTCCTGAAGTAATTCATTTCTTGTATTCTGATTGTTTAATACGCTGTTATATTATTGTATCTTTGAAGTATATTAACTGTTTGAAATTTTTATCAAAGTAATAATTACTATTAACATCTTCATCGTCATCGCCACGATCTATCCATTAACGTCCCACAGCTGGACAAACGTCTTATAATATTAAAAACATTTAGGTCATAGTCTTACATGCTGGTCAGATGGGGTTGGTGTTCATGCTATAAAACCTTAATTATAGAGAATTCTTAACGAAAACAATAAGAGATGTTCGTTTTGAAACAAAAAAAATAACGACAGCTTCGAAATCAAAGGACAGTCTTCTATAAGAAATCTAATGTAAGTTACATGATGTAACTTTCAAAGTTACGACACCAGATGATTAATCAGATCTACGAACAATAGTTTTTTCGCTATAGTAAAAGCACACAACTCCGTAGTCCGTACAAATAACCGAATCACTTAGGCCGCTCCTATTCTTATGTAACGTCTGGACACTAGCCAAAGTGTCACGGAGAGTAGTAGATGATTCACCATGAAATGATATGTTATTGTTTACGCACGGACCGGAAGACAGTAATGAAAATGAAAGTGTCTTGTAGGGACAAGGCTATTCGAACACCATTGTGATAAAGCGATGGGAAATTCTAATGTAAATCAGTCAAAGTTAATCATTAAAATTGTTTTGGTATGACATTTGCAGAGAATCTTTGATAGGTAACTTAGCAACAGACCAATGCTTGTACTTGTTGTCCGCGTTTGCTGGCATGTCGTCCTTTACAACGATACAAAAGTATTCAGCGTAATCACCAGACTTGGGCAGCGTTCTAAAGTTATTCTTGATGTAACTCTGCTAAGAACCTTTGATTTGGCTAAAGATGTGCATGTAGATTTGCGTCTCCGTTTGCAACTTAAGTAACTTTCAAAGCGTGAGGTACAGACTAAGTGTCTGGTACAGAGTCTGTTATTTCCTGTATACCAGTGACTTTCCCACTGAGGCCGGCGCCAGATGGCCGATAGCAACTGAATGGAAACGGATTGCGATATCTTCGGGTCATTGACACAATTTGTTATTCATGCGACGTATCTTTCGATTATGTAAAGACATCACTTTATTGATGGATGTAGTGGTTATTGGTCGCGCGTAAACCTTTCATCAGTACACATGATCAAAGGTATCGATAATTTTCAAAGTAGTTATTTAAGAAATTTTCATTCTTGACTGCATTAACTCTGTACGTTTTTTTATTTGTATAAGAAATTTATTTAAAGCGGACTTTAATCGAAAGTGAATTAAAATTGAATTCGTTTTCTCCAATGAGCTATTCATTCTTCAATAAATCATATGGATTGGAGTCCTTCGAGGAATGTTAAGAAGCTCTGTTACCAAACCTAAATTCACTTGTTGTGCTGAGACGACAGTGATCAGTTATCTGGCGATCCGTTCACATATTTAAATTGTTTGTTTTCTTGATAAATTGAAGCTTACAGTAGTAGCGCAATTATAGTCTTAAAACAACAAAGACAACACATTGTCAATGTTGAGATTGTAAATTGAAGTTCACGTAAAAGTTATTAGCCGTTATTCGTGATCTCTTCTTTCGCAATCCTTTCAAATAATTTTAGCTGAATTCTTAAGGTTTTTATAAATATATTTTGAAATTTTGTTACTGTTCTTAATATCTGGAGATTGCAGTAATGTTTTGTGTGGTACAATAACTCTTGTTTACATAACAATATTTTTCTCCTGACATAGCATACGTTGTATTTCACGCGCGACCTACATTTCTTAATTGTAAATTATGCAATCAAGATATAGAAGATATTTCGCTGTCGTAGTGTCGTTTCATTCGCAGTTTTTAGAAATTGTTTAAAAGCTAGTTTCATCTTCGCGATCTTTAACCGCAGTGTCGCCATCAGGACTGTCAAAACAAGATACATTATTATATCGTCGGGACAGAGACATCAACCACGTAACAAACTTTCACTTACAACACGCAAACAAGCTGAACACCGACATTCATAATAATATATTAGTATTCGCATTTCGTCCTCGGAGAAATCTTAATAAATTAACGACATTCTTTTATATATACCTTCATATTAATAAAATAACAGGCCGTTGTCTCATCCAATCAATTAAGCTTGGAAACTTAATAAATGGCTTCAGTCAATAAAGTTACGGTTTGAAAGCTTTGAAGGCTTTGATTATCCAAAAAGACATGCCTGACACACTTAGTATTAATTCTCCATCATTATCATTCCTCCATTGCTCCTATGCCTAATAATTATTATTCTGCTTAGTAAATTACACATGCTGAACTGCCTCCGCACTAAATCTTCGCACGATGGTCTCACACAGCGTTATTAATTTTTATTTCTACTGATGATAAAACAGTTTGTCACATTTCTCTTTTATTCCAGAATTCAGAATTTATTAAACCTCGGGTGACCTCTAAGTCCGTTTGTATTTGCTATTTGTACCATATCTTAATGCGGATCTCTCAGTGCAATCCAGATTGTGGATCCGGTTTCCAAGTTTGCTTTTCCCGCAAAAGTGCTAGATGTGCTTCCTTTTCAGGCAATGTCAGATTGATGTGAATGCCACAAAAAGAAACAGAAAAACTATAAAGACTGCTTCTTATCTTCATGTACTCCATCTGTGTGTTCAGTTTTCGTTATAAAAAAATTTAATGCAAAGGATTATAGTAAACTCTGAATAGATGGGTTTGTTCAATGTCCTAATATTTATTACGGAAAATAATTTTTGGTTTGAATACCCATATCTAAACTTTGAACATTCATAACGAAATTAATGTCTAGCGAAATTACCATTCCTTCCTATCAGCGCTGTCACGGCTCATCCTGCGTTCGTAATATATCGCACTACTTCCGTTTACATCTGATTTAACTAGATTCGAATGTAAACACGCATAGCTCCGCTATCGTAACCGCTCTTTGGCCTTGTCGCGTAATTGTGCTGATTAACTACTTCTACAGTTATGTTCTCACCTTCAATATCTTCGCCATTTTATATGTCACTTCATGTTTAACTTAATCGTAATAATTGTTGTTAAAATTTGTATAACATTTGAGGCGGAATTTATTATA
Organism: Noctuana stator; assembly: GCA_018231225.1. Lineage (NCBI taxonomy): Eukaryota > Metazoa > Arthropoda > Insecta > Lepidoptera > Hesperiidae > Noctuana > Noctuana stator. The sequence continues at coordinate 21,382 of DWQK01000327.1, forward strand.
ATAATGTATTATATTTCACTTCTAGCGTTTTGCTTTGCAATGCTCGCCTTTGCAATGCAACATCTTTAAAAGGTTCAGGTCACAGATGATTTGGTGATTAACAGTTTTAAAGGTAGTAAGTAGTAAGGTAGGTAGGAATTATAAGCTATCGAACGAGTCACCGTTGGCATTCCTAAAATTTCCCTTCTTGGAACAGATATAAGTATTATTCATGACTCACAACTCTACGTATTAAGGCTGCAGATACTTCGATATAATATTTTATATTTGATTTGCGTTCAAATTTTTAATTTAAGTAGATGGTTTTTTTCGATAAATAAAATTATAACTTGTTTACAACTTGATCTAAAGAGCCGACGACAAGTATATGACTATACAGTTATAATAGGATTAAAAATTACCTTAGTATTCCCAAATGTGATAATTACAGTTATTCAGCGATAAAAACTGAGTAAATAACCTGTTAGGTTTTTATGATCCATCAAAATATTTATACTTATGAGAAAGTTTACCACACTCCGGCATCAAGGAACTAAACAAATCATTATAGAGATTATCATTTACACGTTTATATGGAAGTTCTAACGTGAAAACTAGTTTGTAGTATGTTTGTTTTCCTATATTAACGACTAGACACGAGTGTCGGCTGTCACGCAAACGCCGAGTGGTTTTTTTGTCAAGAGGGTAGAAGAACGTGTGTTAAATGATACCTATAAAGTGATGAGCTTGAAAATATACTTCTTTCTTTAAACGTCTTTAAACAATTAGTACGAAATAACAGAAGAAACAGAAGAAATTAAGATAATCATTTTCTAAAATCGGTGGCCATCAAATTTCCGAATGTCATCGACCCATTAACACAATTAAAAATTAATATCCATCTATGACAAATCTAATTATATCGTCTAACTTAGCAAGGCAAAAGCCTAAATACTTATTAGCATTTAAGTAACGATAATGCACTTGCTGAACTGAATAAACCCTAATGGCTCAGAGTCACGTCTGCGGTGGCGGACAT
>DWQK01000328.1:0-22386 GCA_018231225.1 Noctuana stator
GAGTATGCTCCAGGCCTTCCTCGGTTGTGAGGAGAGACCCGTGCCCAGCAGTGGGACATAAAAAGGGTTGAAGGCATGATGATAAATGAAAAATGATAGCCCTTCATATTATTACGAGCCGCATATCAAATAGCTGTAGGTATTTCCTCCTACTTGTCTCTCGTCCGTAGTTCGAAGCGCAACTTTATGACGATGGTAACTCTTCGATAGTTAACAACCTGCTTAATAATATAATGAAGTAATTTATATAAATTCCCTATCAAATCCTGCTCTTCAGTAACAATTTGAAAAAGTAAAACATGCCCATTTTACGCTTAGGCGAGAGAATAGGAATAAGTTGACGGAGACTTCGCCCGTGAGTTATGTTTCTTAAGATAAACGACGCGGGCGAAATGAAGTCGCGCCCCTCCCACACCCCACCGCCCTCTGGAGGCTGCGGACATAAATTTTGAAAGAAAAATCCGCGACGGTTTCTGGGAACGTGTGATTTGGATTATTAATTGAATTCGTTTCGGTTAGCATTTATATTGCTTATTTGCGTATGGCGAATATATGTATGTACTCGTATGTATCGAAGACTGTGTTTCTTTGGAGATTCTGGGAACTTAATACCGTTTGGAGCATTTTATTGTTTCTACAAAGTCTTAAATGCCCAACACTTAGCTACTTAAAAAAATCGAAGTAAAATGGTACGTAAAAATTTAAAATACTATCTAGTTATGTTCGTATCATGATGCGTAAGATACATTATTTACTTCATAAACGTTACTTCGGCCTTTTTGACTTTTCATCCACAACTTCTATTTACTGATGAAAAAGCACCTAAGTAAACGACTTAGTGATAATAGTATTTCATCATCGAACTGTCAGCAATTCATCAGAAAATGACAACTTAACGCAGGATTTACCGACCGATTACTCTCTTTATCGGATCTTTGTCATCATTCGTGCCCTTTTTCTTGTTGTTCCTACATTAATAATGGCGTTACTATCTCCTGAAAGGAATCTATTGCTGACCTGTATTATTGTCATAGGGATATTTACAGCGCTCATTTATTTGGCGGTGTCCCCTCTTATTTTCCGTTCGGGCCAATCCGATAGAGGAGACTGTTGAAAATTTTTCGTAAGCAGCAATACATCTTGTCGCGAGTCCTATCTCTGGGCGAACATTCGACGGTCACCCCTACGGTTGAGGCAAAGAGTGTGTAAATCCAGAAAGGTCTTGTTGACGACTCTTTACATGTTTTATGCCTACATTTTTTACACAATGTGATACACCAGTTTATTATTTAGGCTCCCAGCTAGCTAAGCTTAGCTTTATATACCTTGGCAAAGTGTTGACAAAGAATGGAACTGTGTAAAAACTTTATTGGTCAAATCATATCACCAAATGTATGTAAAGTATCTAGATTTAAGTATTTGCGAATATGAGTCAACAATGTAAGTTTATTTTTACTCGAATTTAATATAAAATTACTGTAATCGACACCAGAATTATTAAGAATTATTCATTTATAATCACAATAAAAAGCTGATGCAAACATATTAACATCTCTGAGTCAACAGTCATATAGGTTATTTAAAACTTAAGCCACCTACTAAACAGTCGCGTCTGTGACTTATCTATGATTTGGTTCTCCACCCGCACACAACCGCGCCGCGCCTTTCCGTCGCAGCTAAAACCACTTGTGCCAATTTTCTCAGGGACTTCTTCCACTTTACTTGAGCTTCCCTTACCATCGGCCATTATGTCACATCCCTGATCAAAAACCAGCGTAATTTGAACCCTATTGGCTTAATTATGGGGTTTAGTTTCGGTTGCACCTTATTATTCACTTAAGATGTTTTAAGCAAATATCAGGAAGGGTATTTAGGGGTAGGTTTAGAGGTCCAATACTTTTTTCTTATTAATGTCTTTTAGTTATAATTGGCAGATTAGAGTAATGGCTGTCATTTTTATTAGATAGCTGCTATAAATAGGTTTTTACCTATCCATAGTTGGTACGTATTAGCATAAGCTAATCTAGCTAAAAGCTTAGGAATTAATTATTACCTGAATCAATGAGGAAGATAATATTACTTACGTAGAAACGTATGAGTAGGCAGATATAAATTTTTTTAAATGTGTCCTATCAGTAATCTTATTTAACGTATTAAAATAAAAACATATTGAGCAGTAAGGAACATAAAAATGACCTATACCTATGAGCGTCTCAGAGGTAAGTAGGTACCTAGGTATACCTTGTTGCCAAGTTCATTTATTCCCAAAATACGAATCGCATTCCACTTTCTTTTGGACAACAAAAACGAAACTAATCTTCACACCCCGGTAATCAAAAACAAATGAAAAACTGGATGAGCCGAGCGCACTGAGTCTCCGCGATCATTATCCTCCAACTTTTATTTCTTGTCACATGTAGGTAAATTATTCCCGACCATCATAACTCCTCGACCTAAGGCCGCGGCCACACTGAGCCCGATAAATCTCGCCTGTCGGGATCAGGTGACACCACCTTCTTTATGTTTTTTCCCAAGCCATTTTACGGAAAAGATAAAAATCTTTACATATTTTGACGCTGCTTTACGGAGCTTATTCTCAAATTACGCACGTCCATTACGTAATACCGAGAACAGGCTACTTTTTATAGGTACGCTGTTACTTTGAAATACATAGATAATAATACTTATGTGGGACCTAGATTTTATTAAACGGGTAAGGAAAGTGATAGATAATAACAGATAAATGTAATAAATATACATTTAGTATGTATCTAGTAAGTGCGTATTAACTATATTTTTTATTTTTTAAATGCTTTAAGAAGGTACCTACGTACGTACAAACTGTCAATTGAAGTTTAAGTACATGGGTGGCATTAACGTGGCCAAGACCAATAAACATCATGGCTTTTGAAGTATTGTCAAATATATGAATAACTTTATTAATGTCACATTTATCCACATTTGTAAATTTGTCTACTGCACACAAACAAATTGTCTCTACGTTTACGAAGATAAAGCTTTCTCCATCTCGGGAGGTTATCACTAAAATGAACCTTACGTCTCTAAATACAAGACTGAAATCAGATTGGAAATTCAAATTCGATGGAACCTTATACCAATACCGACGAGGCATACGCTACTCACATCAATTGTAATGTTTGCTTGAAATAGTCGTAAAGGGAACTGCATAGATTTTAGAAAATACGATCTAAGCCAATGAAAAATTTGTGCGTTTTTCCATTGCCGGGGATGTGCTCGTGGCGCAGTAAAGTTCCAATACAGACGGGCGATGTATAAAACATTAGTAGATACAGAAAAGTAGCGAACCAAACTGACTGGCGTCTATGTACCGTACACCGCACTGGGCAAAACGAAAATATATTACTTTTCCGAAGATTTAGGAGTGTTTGGACCGAACAATAATGTCCGGCTTTTGTGGAAAAAGATAGATGGCGATGCATAGGTTACATGGAGCGGAGTTTTTCTTTTGTGATCGGATGAAACTTCAGGCTGAGCTGCGTTGTGAGCAACGTTATTAATAATATTTATGAATGTAATGTAATACACGCGCTATTGTATGCGGAAGTAAAAGATATCTCGCAATTTTGCTTAAAAGAATCCTGAACTGAGTCACATTAATTTTACTAACGTCTACAAGGGCAGGTGGTTAAAATTGCTTGAGGTTATCTCAATCGGACCTAAGTACGTATAGGTATTTACTATTATAATAACCTTAATTAGGTATGATGTAAAACTTCTGTAGGTACTGTACGGTAATAAAAGTTCTGTAACGCAACTGACTAGTGACTTGAAAATGTAGATTGTGAAATTAAAATGTAGAAATGTAGATTGTCCATTCATTCTACGAAATAATAATAATAATTTTAAGATAAACCTAATAGTAATTTTGTTTATTACTAAACATAATGTACCTATATTAAAAAACATTTTTATAGAAGTATAGGTACGTATTACACTAATTAATATAGAATACATGTCAACTTTCAAATTGCTGTCTTGCCGGTGGGTACCAATATGCTGGCAACATTGCAATAATTTTTAAGGTTGCGCACATTAAATTCTGTTTCTGGCTCAAGAGTCACCTTCAGACTTGAATAATTTTCAATTAGTATGCGAATCTTATCATGTTGCTTTGAACTGCATCTTTGAAGTTCAATTAGTATTGCACTCGTAAACGTATCAATTTAAAACGAACGTAAATCAATAATGTGCAAGTATGACGTAGTTCTATTGACGACATACCTATAAATTACTAGCTATAGCATTGTCTTTGTCACTACATTACAAACTAAATAATTTTGTAATCTAAATCAGGCAAATATTCACCTATATTTATGTAGCATTTATTTTTATTAATGGTACTAACTGGTTTCATTTGAAATCAATTTTGATTGAAAATAATGTTCAGTTATTTGTAAAGATTCAATATAAAATAAATAGTTTAAATTCATGTCTCTTTTCTTAGTTTTTTATTTATACTTATACTCTACATACCTAATACCTATTGAAAATGTATTCTATATTTGTTACATAAGAATTTATAGTTTTTAGTTCCGTTCTTTGGTTTCTACTACAATTGTATGAATACGTCATACAATAATTGAGCTATTTAAAATAATTCTACATACCTAGTAATTTTTGATCTAAAGTACGCAAGTAAGTCTCTTCAGAATTTTGTTAAATTAGAGAGAGATGCAAATAAGATATGAAATCGATCCGCCCCATTCAATCGGCTTTCCATTGCCGGAACAAATGCGCGGACGCATCGTGACTTGCAAAGAAATGGCGCATTAGTTATCAGGGCCGCTCCAACTACGGCCTACTTGTACTAATCTGAATTTTATGTGTGACACACGCATCATTTATAGCAAGTTCTAGAAGCTTGTGAGTCTGTTATTATTACTTACGAATTTATAAAATGATGAAAACAAATTTCATTGGTTTAGGTGGAAAAACTACCATACCTAATATATCGTCCAGGAAACCACCATAACACTCTTTCGCAAAAGTTCTCGTATATCGGTGTTTTTATTTGTTTCCTACCTTTAGGTATAAAGGAGAAGAGAGTGTATCGGCGAATCAGCTGTTTAGATCTGCACCCTGCCGTCAGAATTATAAACTTAAAATTGACGAAGGGATGCATAAGGGTTGTGGGTCGCGTGTTACCGACCCCCGCCCTAGCTCCATCGAACTTATCGCGTAGTTAAGTATTAAATGCCTTATTATTTTTAACGCAGCAATAGGTATAGGTAAAGGTAAACTTTATAGTTATTACTTTCTCGCGTAGGCACATAGTATTTACAAAATGAACAAACAAAATCCATGTTGGAAATATTTCAGCGAGAAAAAAGCTCTCCGCGCTAAATCTGCTCTTAACATATTTACCGTATAATTGAGAGTTTCCTCTTCCGCGCCACTAGATTTACTACTGGACCGTTCGAGATAAATTTAGAGAAAAGTCGCTAAAATTATAAAATTACAACATGTGCAATACAAGAATCCAGATTTATAAATTCTAACAAATAAAACTGCTGCAGATATTTTCTTCGGTTCAATAATGAAATTGTGTTAACTTGTTCCGTTAGCGAATAAATTATCCAACTCCTCTTTAGGTTAGGTACCCATTTGATTTCTAGAATGTCATCTAATAGCAAGCATATGTAAGACTTTTTGATTAGTGAGACTATGTTAAAATTCCCACTGAAATGCCTACGAGTATTTAATCTCATTGTCATAAGATATATTTAGGTATATGTTAAGTCCTTATTTCAGTCTTGACTTCAGGGTCTTATTAGGTATGTAAAACTACCTAGAGACATAAGCGATACTGTGAAAGTAAAATGATTTCTGCTCTTTAACGCTTCTTTATAAGTTATTATCATTTTTCATAGGTGACTCTACCAAAATACTGGATTGGATTTTTATAAGTTTTAATCCACTTACGTATTTCGATATTTTACCAAAGTCTACCAACGTAGACATAGATATACGTGAGAAAATTAAATTTTGAACCATTTATCTACAGTCATTCGAATTCAACATAATTTTTTTTTAATTGTTAGTAGTTGAAAATAATGTTTTAAAACAAAATCTTCGCTTGTCTTTAGCTCTATCGCGATCAAACTGATTTTATAGGCGAATCTCGTTAAAGCACTTTGCCACCTGTAGAATGATCAACTCTATCTACGTATTTACCTAAAATTGATGTTGTTGCAGACAGTTTTATTAATTTAAAATGACTATACCTATAACATATTGTTTCAGTAGTTTAATACCCATGACAGTTTTAATTTAGGTTGTTAGGTATTAAAAAGTTCTTAATATGATTCTCTGCTCTGTGTTACTGTTTAGCTAAAAATAAAGTGGGTAGATTTATTGAGTAACGTTTTAATCTTTATAATTTTTTTTATTTGTATTTTTTTAATAGTTAATTTTACTAGTTGTGTCGTTTTATGTTTTTTTTTTTTCAGTATTTGAGACATGATTTGCTGTTAAAATATTTTTTTTTTTTTGCTAGGTTAGTTTACTTTAGTCTGATTAGTTTATTTTTTAATTAAAAGACTACAAAAACTTTTAAGGCCCCCCATACAAAGTCTCTCGTGCTTATCAAGTCGGCGCCATGCTTCGACTGCCGCGCTCCCACTCCGCTGCACGCCGCGATCTCCGCCCATAAACATGTCACTTCGGGCCGCATGCCGCGATTTACGATCTCTCACTCTAACATAGCAATAACTCAGCCAAACAAAAGGGAAAGCTATACACTCAACGGTCCCATGCGGATAGTTTAATTTACACACACAATCGCAACGAAATGAGCTAGTATGCAACTTAAAGCGCGCGTATAGCACCATTTTCCAGACAAATCAAAATGTTTTGAACGTTTATGAGGGACAATATAAAATTCTAAAACTCAATGTTAAGTCAGAAACTTTAGAACAGTATTACTTTATACTATACGATTTATTGATGCGTTTTAAAACCTAGTTTCAAGAAACGTTTTCTCGTTGATTTTAGAGCATACTACAGCAGTCTTGTACTCTGTGTATCAACGAGCGCGCTACGTCCGAGTTTGCCGTCGGCAAAGAGTTCAGTATTTTCATCTCTCTCCAACTCACAATTCCCAGCTCGTAAATCTCGAAATGGCCGCATGTAGGTTACGCACGCCGTCCGCGCTATTCCAGGGGGAGCGCATAAAGTATAGTTTTCTCTGTTTTATTGCCTGTTTTACTACGCGATAAAGGAGAAGAGAGTATATCGGGGAAATCAGCTGTTTAGGGCATGCTTTAAACGTGCTCAGGAATGTGGCGGGCGAGCGTACCGCGTGCCGAACTGAGGAATGCTCTACTTAATTTTTTTTCGTATATATCAGTAAAATTAATATTATAAAATTCTAGGTACCTACCTACCTAATTTTGACAACACCTTCTATGCATTTTATTTTAAAAACCGTGATTCCAATTTTGTGGGAAATCAAAGTAATAATAAATTTTTTATAGAATTTCTTAGGTAGTTTTCCCATGTTATAATGCAGAAAGTGAATATTTTTTTTAGTAGTTGCAAAAAATTACTACAGTAATACATAAGCATAAAATAATATCTGTATTAAAACGAAGTGTGATTAAAATGTACCTAATTAAAGAAGTAAAAAGGAAAGAAGAAAATCCTCAGAATACTACACAATGAAGTAGTAATGATTCGTAAATTAATACCAATGTTCGTGTTCCAATAAAGTACTGGAGTGGGGGGCACCTATCATGAGGCGCGCGGGGGGATTCGAAATGAGAAATCGAGCCGCGCTGATAAGTGCGAGCGCTTAAAAGCTATTCGAACGTGCCTCAAAACGTGCCTAACCTTGGATTTTTAGAGAGTTTTGGTTGTGAATGATTAGTGGAGACTAGGAGATACTAAAGAACAATTTATTTAACTTCAGCAGTCAGTAAAGTACAATTCACTACAACTACAACATCGCTACAGATTCATTGGATTTTATTATTTCAGATGCATAATCTTCATTCTGCGCGGTAACCTATTGCTGCTTTTTGTACCTCAGGGTCTATGTAGAATCAGGATATTGCTCGAGGTCACATCTTAACTCAGAAATTTCCCACTATTCCCTAGTGATTATCGCCCACTTATGTGAGGAAACACTAGTTTCAAGCTATACTTACTGAAGTACTGTTTTCGTAGACCAGATCAGATATTAGATCCCTTGCCATTGTCGTTTTGTTATCAATAAACCAAGTATCAATCAATGAAATAGTTTCTACCTAAGCTATAAAGAACTTTTGTAGAGAGTGAAAAGTTTGTGTGATTTGATTTTTCTTAGTATTTCTATTATTTGTTGTATTTTATTTAAACATTGCTAAAGTTTATTCCATTGTTTACTAATAATTCATGGTTGACATAATAGAATGCTTGTGTCATAGATTTGCCAGCTATATAAGCTTAAAGAGCTTTGATTTGTTTTTATAAATTAAAAATAGCTATATTTCAATTGCTATGTTTCAATATTTTTAAAAAGATTTTTTACATAAACTAGTCGTATTTTCTATTTCATAATAACTTTATTTTAATCCCTATTTTTTTATTATTTTAAAAGTGACATAACCCTCAAAATCTTAAATTAAAATTTAATGTACCTAGTTATTGTTGGGCAAACGTCATTTTGGTCCAATATTAAACCTAACAATATAAATATGCCAATTGAACTAGTCCCATACATAATTTTCGTGAAAATAATTAAACCTCCATACCAATAAGTAGTAAAATTTTGACATGTGGGCCAATCAGTGATTTAATTATTGCTAGCAATTTTCAGACGTCATTATTTCATTATTCTAGAAGTTTTTTTAATTGGTTTTCAATTTAACTTTTAAATTATCGATTTAAACCTATTTTATCAAAACAAAGAAAATATTACAATCAATATGAATTTGACATTGTTACTTGTAATAATTTGACAAACATCTGACAAAAACAGGTCTTTCACTCAGTTGGCTCTGCGATAAGGCAAAGGAAGCCTTCATCATCAAATCCTGCGATTGCGTTGTTTTAATTCTTTGGAAGAATCACCTGCTTGGCAGCCCGGTTTCTTCTCACGGAACCAATGATCATGAAAAGGTTCTTAACAAATAAAATATAATTTGATAAAACACCGGTAGCGATATAGGTACCTAATGTGTTATAGGCACCTAATGTAAAAGGCTTAGAAAGGTAATGCTCAGCATTAAGATAATTACAGATTGACGTTATGTTTATATATGCCTACATTAAATAAATTCGAAGAATACTTGAAAATAGAAAAATAACAGAGACATTTTTTTTTTATTTTCCGTCTATATTAACAAAACTTTAGCAGAAAAAGTGAACGAGATATTTAGCAAATTGTAAAGTAAGTTAAACTAAAGTTAAAAATGAAAGCTATATTGACATTAATCAAAGTGTATAGGTAGTCAATTAAAAATTAGTTATATACGTAATTTTACCTAACCTATTGAGAGTAGCCAGTCAAATGCGTCCGCACTCGGCAGCATCGTCACTATGACAGATGAACATGACGCATGTTATCTCGCTACACTCGTTTCTGGCTATTGGCGGGGGTAAGAACATGGCGCCCAAATATCATTTTTTCATTGGTTGATTTTGACTTGCTCTTTAACCGTTATTGTCATTGGGCAGATTGAGGAGCTCTTCGCTAACTATATCAAGTTCGGAAAAAAACGCGCATTATAAATTTTTTTATCATATTTTTTGAAATAAAGTACCTAATTGTAATTATTAAGGCTTGTGGGTATATAACTAAGAAGTACGAATAAAAACTATTTAAAAAAGTGTATTTTTATGTCAAAATATCTGAGTATTTATTAATTAAATTTAATGAAAGAAAATGACATCAAATAAAACACTTAAATTTACAGTTTTTTTTTATTATTATACAATGTTTACAATTTATAAAGGTAAATATTACCGGTTATTTGCAACAAATATTCAGCTTAATATTTGAAAATTAACGCAGATAATTTTAATTATACATTATATCATGCCATTAGCATACTTAAGTATTAAAATATTAAATATGGAACGGTACGGGTACGGTTGTTACTGTTACATCGTGACATTAGCATATTTAAGTCTTAAAATATTAATTATGTCAGAAGTGATGGTACAGTTGTAATAATATCGAAAACTGTGATAAACTATTTGACTACGAGTTAGTCAGATACTGTCAATTTTTTTCTAAATAAGTAAGTTTTTGTAAAGAATATAAACTGTTCGTACTAGGTACATTGCATTATCTTTTAGATGATTATAACACAATTAAAGTTCTATAACAATCATGCTACAAACATAAAATACAGGTTATTTCTTCTTTCGTCAAAAAAATTAAATCGATGTAGAGCTACTTTCAATGCGAGCTTGTTGCTATCAACGTCTGGTGCATCGAACGATACACGAAGAAACTTTACGACGCCGCACTTGCTCGGATCTCCGTGCTACGGCGACCACGGCCGATACAATTCTATCGCGGTGCGACCGACCCGTTCAATTAATCGGTCCGATTAACGTTGTCTCTCGGACATCAATGGTGTTGGATTAACGGAGGGCGGCGGTGTCCTTTTCTGTTGGTCGCAGATTTAGTGCGGCGCCGCGGCGTGCGGCGTCGCCGGCGGGGGGTGCGGCGTCGCTCGTAAACCATCGGTCGGCACATTCAACTGACGCGCGCCTCGGCGACTACGCGTTGCGTAACCCACCGCGCAATAAACAACACGACGTGCTAGCCTCCGCACCTGACGACTACTTACCCACGTGCGCCCACCACATTACGTATTGCGCTCATGCCCTGTCTAAAACGCTGACACGTGACTTGACGAGTGAAACTCTCGGAACTCTTTCGAACGGTAGAACTGTGAGTTTTGTGAAGAAGTTGTTTACGAGCGAGATGACGCGACCCCGTTTGCCGACGGCGAACGGCGGCCGCTGGGCTTAAGGTGAGTTTATTGCCGATTTATTGCTCCCAACTTGGGACGACCGGGAGCATAGGGTCCGACACAAGTTTTGTTGGCAGAACAAACTTTTGCGCGCCTAATATTCAATGTTTGATGACGTCTAGCCACGATCCGGACCGGATATTAATAGTACAACGCGAGCGTCGAATAGCCCTAACTCTCGACGGCAATAACGCTTTGTAATTGGTGTTTTATGACACCCTCATCAAAATGTTGTTAAGAAGATTGTAAAAATATTATATTTATGGTTACATCTTTATTTGTACACAACTTTTTAAGGATGTTTACATCGTTACAATTAAAATATTAGGTCATTGATCAAATTTAACCAACAAATTATTTACATGAAAGACAATTATTATTTCAAAATACGTATGTCTCTACATCCATAACTTTTCTCCCTACAATCAATAAAATTAACGTTATAGGTACCTACGGTATTTTTAAACGTAGCTGTTATTTTTATCTACCAATAAGGCAGTCATATGCCTACCTACCTAAGGAAGGTTTCTGAGTTAAGCCTCTACACATTTGATTACTAATAATGTAGAGACTGATTATTATATTTTTGTAGAGCTCTTTTGTCTACTTTCCCACCAAAAGTAAACATCTAATTAAAGAGTTTTATCCTGTACATGGTAAAGTTATACATTATCTACATAAAAGTGGTACCAATGTCTAAAAACTATTTATTGATACATAATTAATTAGAGTACCTAAGTAGGTTGGTAATATACAAATGTGTTAGTAGTTGGCGTTACTTTTTAATTAGTGTATTCGTTCAAATCAACTAGTTAAATGTAGACAGGATCTATTTTGTAGGTACCCACGTACTTACTTTTCACCTACGTATGAATGTTCTATTAAAATTATTTATGGTGTAAAACATTCAGGTGCCTAGTCGTAATTAATTTCATTAAGTATTAAAAGTAACTTAGGTGTGTAGGTACTAGCTATACTTTTTAATGACAAATGTCTGTTAATTCTAATACGAGCCATGTTTGCGACGTTAAATTAAAAAATTATTTATAAATGTTGTTACCTGTAGCTCAACGAACCATATTGTTCTGACCAATAGGAGGTAGGTATTTTCAATTTAAATTAAATAGAACCTTTACTTACTCGTATTAAATAAGTACCTAATAGGTACTTTCTCTGAAAATGTATTTGGATAAAATTATTGGAGATAAAAATTTACGTTATGGTTTAAAACAAAATAAAGTTAGCTTTAAAACGTTGTTAGTTTTACAAAAAACTACACATTTAGGTATTAACTTTTAAAATACATTTCGTATTTAAAAATTATAACGAATCAATAAAACAGCGTACAGTGGTTGTTTGTTCGTACACAGTACCAACACCATAATGTACTAATTTCTACATTATTATTCTACCTACTCTACTAAAACATTGCTAATAATCATTATTAAAATAACCTTTAATACTAATAAATCTTATTTCGTATCATTGTACCAAACCATTAAATTCTTAACATTTTTAATATTCATTGTTCTTTAATAAGGCCCGCCTGTGCACTTTTTAAGGCCCATAGCTTTTATTATTATAAAGTCGGTAAACACTAACGGATTTAAAAGTCTGTGTAGATCGACCTAATGAAGAATTTTGTATGGTGGGTTTTCAATGTACCTAAGTGGAATGTAGAATTACATTTGTTTTGTATGTAACTTTTACAGTTTTGATTTTTTCATAAACATGTCAAGATTAAGAGGTTCTCAATTCGACTGTATTTTATTTGTAAAATACTGGACAGTTGAACCAGTTTTAGAGTCTGTTAACTATGTTTAGCTATTATTATATCTATAGTAACTTTATTATTAATCGGCTAGAGTAAAAGTTAAGAGTCTAGAAGATCTATCACAAAAAAAAATTCATGCATCTAAAGTTCATTATTTTTTAACAACACAAAAGTTTACTCAAAAGTTACTTAAAAGTTTTTATCGTATTGTTTACCTACTATAAGTAAAAAGCACTCAAATAGTATTTCTGACAGCACTTTTAAAAGTTGATGATTTCTGATTTTTCCAATAAAATCTACCAAAGAATAGGTATACAAATAGGTATAAATTGTTGTACCTACAATAATTTGTTAGTACGAGTTAATTTTATTATATTTTTTTCATTTTAAAAATTTGATTACTTTGTTACCTTTTTTTACTTTGTTACCACATGAAACTTTTTAAAGAATTGTCGTTAACTTTCGGTATGCCGAGTGTTCTAGCACCGGTTTATGTAAGCCACTTTTTTTGTTAAACAAATATAAAACTTTAAGATACATTAAGTACCTACATATATTTTTTTACCTAATAAACCTGTTAAATAACTAAAATAAAGAGACTTATCTTTCTAGAGCTATAAAAAACTTCCTTAAATTCTGAAAAACTTAATAAAAAACTAGTTCATGGTGTTTCTTCGGAGATGTGCGCGGGCGCAATCGTCCTCTATTTGAAATTCCGCTCATGTGCACAACCATATTTGTCTTATTTCACATCACCCTGTTTGTTAGATCTCAATCTCTGCTTATTATTCAGTGATGCTGCTTCTCGTTTCTTGTAATTTACCTCGTTTCATACACTGTGATTCGCTTTTTATAGACGCTGCATTGAAATTGGATTCTCGTTTGCAATCACTTCCAATTCAGTAATTTTCTCTTTACATAGGTAGGTATCTACTTATAACAGATCTGAATACCTAAAAGGTTTAGTTGCGATACTGGCTCAATGATTTAATATGACTAAAAGTTTGATTTGCTAAGTTTTCTGTTATTAACACAACATTTACCCACTTAAATATTTATTTATGAATTATTTTATCATAAATTTTAATTGAATGAATATTATAATTTACCTCGTGGGTAACAATATTCTTTTATACAGTTTCAAGTTAAAATATTTTTCTCGTGCAAACAAGTTTTGCAAGTTATGAAAAATAGTAGACAGCCAGCAAAAAGTTTATGCCAGCTTCACCACAAAAGCATATCTTTTTTGCTTAAAAAGTTTGTTTAGTTATCATTGTTATACCTACTTCTTCAGCCACTTATTTTGGACAGGTTCATTAAAGTTTATGTTATTGACCTGTTTTGAATTTATTATATCTGAAAATACCACTAAATAGGATATATCTTCTATCTCCACTAGGCTGCAAATGCCAAAAAGTTAAAAACTGCTTTCAAAGAAAAAAATTTGCATATATAGTTTTTAATGAACTACCTAACAATAATTACTAGTTTAAATCAAACTACATAAAATGTACCTAAATTATTTCAAAGAAGTTACTCTGGGAGTCTATAACAATTTTTTTATTACTTTTTAGTTAAAAGTCGGTTTTAATTTGATATTAAAACAATTTTTACTGTCAAAAGTTTTTACTGTTAGAAAAAAATGGTAATAAAAAAAATATAAATGTGGATTTTATATTTAACACAATAATTAACGCACAAATTACACAGTGTTAAGTATACTAAACGGTTGTGAATGGCTCTTATCGTTAAATAGCTTTAAAACTTCATCAGTCTAAATTGGAGCAGTGTGGTTGAGCATGGTCCAAATATTTTATCTTCTCTAACCTATCTAAGAAAAGACGCGCATGTTCTACAAAACTGTAACTTACCACAGTTTAATATATTTAACACTGCGTAATTTATGCATTGATATGGTAAAATTAAATACACAAACCGCATGACAACACGGGCCTTAAAGATAGAAAGACGAGTAGGTAACATAGGTACGTATTCCTTGTCTAACTGGTAACGCCATTCGACGGGTCGTGGGTCATACGGTGATTGATTAATTCAACTTGCATATTCTTGTCCCAGCGGGTAGTATGCTAATGAAATCAGGGCTATTGCGCGGCGTGCACTCAGACAAATTGATACGTTGCGAGCGATTCGCGAAGCGCTGCCGAGAGTTGTAGCTCTAGTGAGTTCCGTTGTCGGGTAGCTATAGGTACGTGGCAGCACTTAGACAAATTGTTGCAACATTATACTAAAGAATGATTGATTGATTATGAAATAAGGGCTTTGTTATGCAACTATTAGTCTTTACCTCCACTTTTTCAATTAAGATTTAGGTATTTACATTTACTAACAAAGATTACTTAGAAAACATTAATTTACATCTTGTTACCTACCTATGCTTAGATGAACGAAAGCAATAATCTTCTAAATCTTTTTCATAAGTCGTTTAACATTGTTAAGGGGATAATGGATGGAAAATGAAAACTGTAAATTGCTGTTGGAATTGAGTCTTTTAATCTCTTATCAGACTTTAAGTAACAGTAGCATTTGAAGAGACCGTTATATTTCTTATGATTTACGTCAAGATATACGCATGGCTGCGCCACGAGCTTAACTAGTAGATCGAGTGAAGCATTCCGACCTAATAAAAGACAGCTCTATGTAGAGTCATTGTACGCGAATACTGTCTTTCTGACGCAATAAAAGCAGACAATTTATAATTTGAATAATAAAAAGGCATAAGTCAAAATATGCCAATTGGTTATTAAATATTTTTGTAAAGTTTTACTACCACGTGTCTATATTTTAGCTAATTTATTGCAGAATGAAGACTTATTAAAATTGTCGGAAAAATATGTTTAATTTACTAGTAGGCACAATGAAAAACACTTAATTCACTGCTCGTTTCCGATGTTCGAATCCAATAACTATACTAATAGACAATTACAGTTTTTATTTCCGTCAAAACGCGCCGTCAATTGGAAGTGTATTTTTATTTCTTCATACCACTCCTTGCCCTATATCGGTGTCTTGCAAAAACGCAGTAGTAAATTCAAGCGGGTCTATAGCGAGCATGAAATTGTCTTCTTTGCGGTCATAAATTATCATCTTAATAAGTTAATGAGTGATTCCAGCAATACTTGTGTTTTTGCTAACCGAAGGCAAAAGTGCCAATGTTACCGGTCGGCACACTCGTTATTGCCGTATACGTCGACGATACCGCGCATCTGCCTATAGCGAATTTGATTAAAATTCATGTTTTTTAACCATACTCTTATTCACACAAAGGACTCTGTCTTTTTTAATTTAAATTTTGGTAGCAGAAAGATGTTAATATTCTACGTTACGTATCTATTTAACAACATTTTACGAATTTAGTATTGAAAAAAATTATTGGTTTTTCGTATTTCATACGGAAATATTTTCGCAGTGATGTAAAAACTGATGCCTAGTTTGATAATAAATTTAAATGGCAAATAAGTTTGTTTAACCGTTGTAGGTAGGTACTGGATGCGAGTCGCGCGGACTCGATTCAGATCACGTGCGATCGATCATGCGCTATCGAATTTTTAATTTCTGCAAAAAATCGCATCGAAGCGTCAAACATTGCGGAGTAACAGGTGAACGGCTCACCTCCCGGGCGGCAGAGACAAAAAATCAACATCTGTTTGTGATAAATTTATGCAAGCATCGTTCGTACACACGATCATATCTAGTTGAAATACGTCGTCGGAGACAAATTGCAGTCACTTCAAACGTGGCGAGCGAGTGTCCCATCGGCGCAGCGAATAAACAAACAGCCGATTGTTTCCCTCCAGGAAGGTCGGACCGCGCTGAATCAGTCCCACCGGTCCGGTAACAAAACGCAGAATGGCTTAATGCTTAGAAACCGTAAAGAACCGTAAACCGGACCGTAAAGCACCGCACTTCAGCTTTAAATCCGCATAATTATCGTATAGGCAATAAATTGTACCGTGTGGGAGCGCACGTCGTTTGTATACGTGCAGGTCCGTTGCTTGTTACAACATCATTGTCTTATTTAATATTTTTTTATAAACTTGAAAATATAATTGTGATATGTTAACCAATTCCTATCGATTACTTATAACGATCGATATGTACTTTATAATACGATGTGATACTTATCTTGTGCGTGGCCAATTTTGTGCCATTTAACATTTTATTCTTTATGTTTTGTAACTAATTAACTGCATATTCCATTCACTTACAAATACTTGGCTGTAGGAGAGTGAGAATTTTTTTTTACGTTACAAAAATATACAGTAAAGTTAGGTAGTATTAAAATTCCTAGCTCTTTAAATACCTAAAAGAAGGAAAAATGTATCAAAGAACTCATATCTACCTGTTTATGGATATGACACTAGTTGAAAAAAGTCATCTTCCATTACCTATGACTACTTATTTCGAAAACAGCTGGAGATTAAAAAGCAATATGGTAATTAATTGTTGCGCACCTTCTACCTACTTAATTTATGTATTTACCTATAGACGCGAAGAATTCTCATGCTTGACTACAACATATTATTTTTCTACTATTTAAGTATTTGGTAGTCGTCTCTGACGTCATAATTGGATATAGTGGGAGCAGACAAACGTATTTTACGAAGCTACAGTCTATCAATACTTGTTTAATGGCTATAAATTCGAGCATAAGTAAGTATCCAAAACAGTTTGTAGTAATCGTCCACATTTTCATCTATGATTTAAAGATGTTATGACCTCACAGTTCGATAATGAATGAGGTGGTCGTAAACGACGGAGTCAGAGGAACATTAATGTCAATAAAAAACCCATAAACTCTATTAGCCGTCATAAACCTCACCGCATCTGGTCAATAACTCGTTTCGCGTACAAATACTGTTAATTATTCTATTAAAACATTAGTACTGTTGCAAAGCTCGTGGCAAATTCAGATTTATTTTACAATTGGATCGTAATTAGTGATTTGAGTAGGTAATAATCACAATAACTACATTCCTATGACTCAGACTTCGAAGTTATATTTTCTATGCAATTTCTTTTAATTGAAGGAATAGGAAGAATAGATTTTTATAAGTCCTATTTATTGACTCACACGGAGTAAAATCCTGAATTTGCTAAAAGTGTCTTTTTATCTTTTTTTTCCTTCGTGCCGTAAATTTGGGCGTCAAATGATAACGAGTACCGATAAAGAACACGGAAACGGACTTTTGTTATAAACATCACAAATAGAACAATAAATTACCACAAGGTGTTATAATGCGAGTGAGTCTTTTGGCCGCATTTTCTCAAAACATTATACTTATAGTCCATAAATTATTTGTGAAAACTATTAGCATAATAATTGCTTACCTGCGTACAAAGCAGGTGAATTGTTAGAAATCCCTTTGTCTATTCCTTTTCTCTTAATTTGTGCAATGGTTATTGTTTATGGATGTGCATTGTATCGTCAGCTCGTTTTTTTAACCTAACGGATTGTACAAAAAATTGTAAACATAACGGAACTGTTGTCAAAATTCTTTTTGAGGTCTATCGAAGGCATTGTTGCTGTTTTTGCATGACGCTTGCGCAATTTTTGTTTTGTTTTCGGTAAGCTTGTGATTTTAGGAATTCGCTCTTTGTTTCACATCAAGCACATGTTGCCACTTTATGTCGATGTTGACTTTTCTGTTATTGTCATATGAAGCTCACTACAAAGTCTACAAACGCTACCGTTTTCATTAATATTCGCCGTTACATTTATTGCTTTCACATGATCTATTCACTTCTTTGTTATGTCTTCGACAACAATATTGAAAGAAAAATACCATTATTTTTTGTAATGTTTTTTTAAACCAACCTATATCCAACACACTAAATACAAGTTGACTCATTACATCGTCTATCATCAGTATTTTTTATAACCAATCAACTACCTAAACAATGTTACCTATCGGTAACAATTGTTTTACTACGTTTATCAAAATTTATTCAAACATTTCAAACCTTCTTTAGACATACCTGCCTACTTATTTCAAATTCCTTAAATAAAGTTGCTATTTATTTAGTAGATATAGTTCACCTATCTTATATTGATAACTTTGTTAGAACGAATAGCAAAATCCCTTACTAGGTTCATCATGATGGCTCACTTAAAAAACTAACGACTAGACAACAAAACTTTTAACGACGACCCGCGTGGTGTATACCATGCCAGTTCATCATTCGAAGGGTCTCGGGTTCGATCCTCAGCGGGGCAAAAATTTGAATGATGAAATTAAATTTCTGTTCTCGGTCTGGGTGTTTGTTTGTCTTTATTTGTGTCCATTGCACCCACGACACAGGAAATTTTAGTGTGGGGCTGCGAGTGTGAAGCGTTATTTATTTATTTTAACCACTAAGTCAGTTAATAGGTAAGGTTTCTACTAGAAAACGTAAGTATTCATCGTATAGGTACGAAGTTAAAACTAGACATGTAAATGTACTGCCCGTCGAAGTGCTCTGTGGGTCCGTGTGGTGGCTCGAAAATTGTAATATTTCAAAATTACTCAAGAGTCGCGTTCGCTTGAATAATGCGCTAAGTTTTAGGGGTGGTTGCCACCCCAGTGCGTGCCGACTTACCCCGGGCCTTGTTTTTAAACTTCTGAGCTTGATCAAAATATACTCCGCCGCCTTCATTTAAGCAGACACGTTTATCATATTTGACCAGCTGAGTGTTTAAAGTCTTAAAACTTCACTCTATTTTTGCCCTTCGTTGTAGTATACTTACCTACCTAGTGATTCTAAACAGTTATCTAGGTAGGTACATCTGTGGGGCACATTAAATGTGAGGCAAGCTTAGTCCTCAGGCTGTCTATGGGTTGAAAAGGCTACTTAGGGAACACTAGGTGGCTTGCATTGTTTGCTACTTCTGTCCTGTAAGAAAAAATGTTAATTTAAATATTATTTTCATACAGACCTTAAGTGACTTTTATGACTGTGTTCGGAGTTGATTCAATCATCTCCAATTGAAGGTGAAAAGCGCTTCCATTTTGTTTATAAAGAGTAAGAGTATAATCATATGGTGTACGTATTTCGTAGGTGTGCGTATGGTTAAGTATATTCTGGAGGCCGCACGTGGAACGGCCCATGTGACAAACCGGTCTTGAGCAAGCCTAGTAACCTCTAAACGACTTACGTGAGCCCGCGAAGGATTCCTCGGTTCACTTTTAATCTTTTGTTACACTCGAGGTGTGGGAAAATGAAAATCGTGTGAAAATTGCAGCTATGCATATTATTATGAAGAAACGTTCGCGTGAAATGTTTGAGGAAAGTAGGTATCACATGTATGACTTAATTTATTTAGGTATGCAAATTTCTTTGAATGCTCTTGTACTTATTGTAATAAATATTTATTGCTCTAGAAAATAAAGAGGATATTTGTTCGAGGCAGTTAGGTCTTTCTATAAAAAATATGGAATTCAAAAATGTAATAAAAATTTTATGTAGATACATAAAAGCGATACCTAGATATAAAATATAATTATTATATTTACAACAATTTGGTACCTCGTCATAATAATCTTTAGTGCATTCTACCAGTTTTAAAAATTAATATCGTATTTTTTTTAAATATTCACAAATTATACAAGGTATTTACAAAATAACTAACCTACCTACTTAAAAAACGACAAAAACTTCTTTCCTTCGTAATATTTGGAAACTCTACACTCACACGAAAATCACTTGGCGTATCCACAGTAGTGCTCAAGTTCCGCATCTGACGGCAACTCTAAGAATTTCCAACTCTAGGAATTACCATCTCCTAGAATTCCCGCTAGAACTTGCCTCGTCTCGTTAGCCTCGCACACCACAAAACCTTTACTTATTTATACTCGTACTTTTTCCATTTGTGGGCTACTTTGCCAATGTGATGCAGATTTTTTGAATTACACCTGCTACATTGTTGTCTCTATTTTATTATTGTTTTGTTTTCTTATTTAAAACTTACGTGTAGAAGTACTGTGACAGACAAGCAAAGAAATACTTAGTCACAAATGAAAACATGGGCTTAGTGTCTAAATTGTCTGGAAGTCTTATTATTATAAGATAAGTATTGTCTGTCTAGAAGGTACACTAAACAAATTGTATACCTACCTTCCTCATCATTAAGTTTTTAAAATTAAAAATAAATAAATTTAAGTCAGTTTTTAATGACTTGTCATGTCCTCGTAAAACTTTTACTATTATGTTAAAGCTATTTTTAAATTAAATAACTACGCATTTCTCATTAATAAGTTATCGCAGATCGAGTCACAGTGGTTCGTAATATAAATACCGGTGTCAATTAAAAAAACAAACATCGCTTTCTAGAATTCGATACACGCAATTGAAAGGTGTCGGAAAAACGCTGGCGATTCTATGAAAATGCATCGGAGCAAAGAAACCTGCCCAGGAATACCACATGCCGTTTTATAATCAATGCCGATGGGGTGGCAATACAGCGGAATTTAATCTTTGTGAAAATAGACTTAATGTTTAATTTATTGTGGCAGCCAATTGGCTGTTGCGTTATTGCGCTATGTTCCCTTAATTGTTGCCAGTTTTTACCGAAGCAAGGTGCGGATGTAGTTACTGAGCACGTATAAACGTTTTTGTTAATTTATTAATATAGGTGGTCTAACTCGAATGGATTACCTTTTTATTCTCCTATATCGTTTACGTTAATTTATTAGTTAACCCTAATGTGCGGTCATTAGAATTCTTAAATGTAGCAAATCAAAAATATATATATATATATAAATATGTTTTGTTATGTAAATATACTAAATAGTAGTAACCTAGTAAGTGTCGAAATTTTTAACGACCATTTAAATGATTTTAGATAACTCAGATATTTATGTTTTCACAAATAAGTAAGCAATGCAAAAAATATAATTATTAATATAGCCTGAGACAAACCCAGATAATTTTGAGGCTGTCACCACTTTGACAGACATTTGGCATTAGCAAACTTTTGGAATTTTATTATCATCAGTACCTAATAGCTGTAACTGAGTAAAATGCTAATGCACTTTTTAATTTTTCCATTATATGTAGATGTGTAAGTAAGTGTCTTTGAACAATAGGTTAGTTAAAAGACGAACGACTTTTTTATAGTAAATAGCCGTTATGGATCACAGGTGCTTTTTTCTCGCGCTATAGGTACTTAGTTATATTTATTAAATCAACAAACGTGATATGCTTGTCTGCCAGCAGACTTCAAATCGAGCGACGGTTTTAAATTCATATTGTCAGTGCCAGGCACAAAAAATATTGATTGACATTAACGTTACAAGTTCAATATTACTGGCACTTATGCCTTCAACAGAACGTTTAAGTTATACGTATAATTGTATTGTAAGTATTTACTTAAAGATTTTAAAGTTACAATACTTATTAATAATACTAACATTGGAGATTATTTCATAATTGATAATTATTTTCCATTCCATTCCTCATTAACAAGAACCTAAATCTCTTTACTGAGATGTGGAATCTTTGAAAGTAAAATAATAGGTATTTGTTTGAATAAATGTACATATTTGTTATTTAAATTGTTTAACGTATGCATGAGATTCAATATAACAGAAAATCGTGCTCAAGATT
>DWQK01000329.1:0-22380 GCA_018231225.1 Noctuana stator
TTCAAACAAAACGCGGACAGCACTAGACACTGAGTTTAAGAAAAGTCCTAACACTTATATGACAAAGATTTTTGAATGGGATCAAGTGCCGCAATACGATAGCGTTTACAAACGTTTCATAATCGATGCGTGAATGTTGTAATATTTACGTAATTTTTTCAGGCTGTCATATGGTCGGAACGATGTAGTGTAGTCGAAACCGAATGTACCACTCCCGGTGAACGCACGGGCCGCACTGCTTGCCCGTAACGCCAAAAGGTCGTTCGTTACCCACATTCTCTTTCCGCGCAAGCCTCCACAAGAAAGACAGAGATACCACATTCACAGATTGCTTCAGCTATAAGTGAGAAAGAGACATAAGCACCAGAGCTTCGCAGGAAAACCCGAATTCAAGTCTTGATAGTTTTAACTTAAGACCGTGCTTTGCCTCGTGAATTATTTCAAAGATATTCGGAGTTGCACAAATATGTGAACGAACGGAAATGTCGAAAACTGTCGATTGTTAAACACAATGAATAAAAGTGACAATGTGACTAGAATCTCACATGAAGTTACTTTACAATTGATGTTGGAGATAATGTGATAAACAGCTGCTTATTGCGATAACTGATTGTTCCCAATGAGATTTTTTATTCTTGTGCTATTTTAATACTTTAATTATTTGCAACCAACTATGCTTGCAACTAATTAAAAGGATTTCGACAGAGTCAGCCTTAAAAAGCTCTGGTTAATTTACTGTTTAGACGCAGATTTAAGATGCCTACTTTGTGTTAAGCTCAGTTTATTTAATTTATATCATAAGGTAGATATCAAAAACCTACTTCTCAAAATATGTTAACTTTTCAAAATCAACAACTTAAAAGGTAATGGTTATTGGTAATGACATGTATAAGAACAACCAACGCAGAAATATAATGTTTGAACTACTCGTATATAACAAATTCTTGTTTGTTTTATTACAAATTTTAAGAGTAAGTTCTCTTAAAATTACATATTCTTTACAACCCTAACAACTTCAATAAAAAAAGATTGATGAGATAAAAAATATCTCCGTTGATGCTTTTGACAAATTTACTTCTCGTAATTTTCCTAACAGGATCGTTCCATCTGTCAGTACTAATTGTTTTTGATGAACTTCGACGAAGAAAAATTTAAAGCGAAACCGTTTTTTAATTTTACAAAGCTTTATCGTTAAGAATTGACTATCTTAACAAAAATTTTCAAAAGAAAATTTAAGTTACGGGTAATTTTCGGGAATGCCCGAGTAGTTTCAGACCATTGCAAGTCCTTCCTCGTGAGCTCCAGTCGGTCGTGAAGTCACAATTGAGACTCGAGTGTTACTCTTCAACCATTTTAAGATTAAACAACTTGTCAATGAACCATGGTGATCGGTTGAATCAAATATTTCTAATTTCTACAGAATTTTGAGTTGCGCTTTATAAATTATTTTTATTTTGATTTTAGTTGTTTGGTGATTGTGCGCCCCCTCTGCAATGCGCCAAGGGCCTACTTACCTGCCCAATACCAGCTAAGTCACTGATTGGATGTGAGAGTTTATCCATGGTGGGTTATTTTTTTATTTATTTATTATCAGGCAACCCATAGAAAAAAACACAGATGTGTTTAAAAATATTACAGATAAATAATAAAAAAACATTAAACTAATACAATAGAACCTTATAGACACGATAAAATAATATTTACTTAACATATAATATATCTTAAGATTTTCACAAATATAACTTTTAATTCTAAATAAAACGTGAGATTAATCGTCTAGCAGTAATGGTTTCTCAAGAAGTTTTTAAAACGTTTAGGTACTACACTAAAAGTGCAAGAAACTCAAGGACAATAATTAGATACCTGAAAAGGAGAAACGGGTCTAAATATAAAATACAGTTTATCCAAACATGAGCAAGGCATCTGACTAAGATAGTGGATCTCACCATTTTTAGCTTACTAACTAGCGGATTTTAGCTATTAAGCATAGTTTTAGTGATTTTAAAGTACATAACCACATAAGCTTATAGGCATAGGATCTCAAGAATGGTAATAAACTGCCAAGTAGGCCAGGCACGTCGTCTAAATAAGTATGACGATTGAGAATAAAATTGAAATTTTAACTATTTCAATCAATAAATCTAGACGCGTTTAAACGTTAAATTTTCACGTTTCACGTTAAATTTTTTAAGTCATCACTGCAACCCGTGGATACCCTCGTTTCAAATAGAAGAGAAATTCTATCTGATATTATGAGTACTTATACATGGAGGCGTTGCTACTCATGAGAACAGATATGGTCACCTCAAGCATACTCGTAGTGAGTCCGGCATTCACCTCCCCTGAAACATAAATACTTGCCACAAGACTTGCTGCAAGGCTGGATGGTGATTGTATTTCAGTACACTGTAAGTTCCTCGATGGAATTCACGAAATAAACTTCATATCCTTAAGTGAACTACCCAACTTCTGATAAAAAATACCACCACCTCACTTATTATCCTCACTCGCCTCATTTATTTAAATTGGTATTCATAGCGACTTTTGTCCTTGAACTAAATATCGACAATTCGGCACATATATAATATCTAACCCAGTTAAACAAAGGCACTAAAGGAGACGTCGACATTTAGGGATAATGTGTGCATAGTGGGTTGGTACCACAGACACGTTCAAACAGTACTAAATCAACAGAACACTAGTGCCTTTGTGATTGAAGTTCGATTAATAAAGGAAATTAATTGGTCGACCTAATTTGTTCTCACCATTTCAAATATAATATCCAATGGGCATCCTTTATTGTATTCTTTTTCATTATACAGACTAATGAAACGCACGTAGCTCCGCTGGTAGGTAGTAGTAATCCACAATGGAGCAGCGTGGTGGAGTATGCTCCTGGCCTTTCCCAGTTATGGGGAGAGACCCCTACCCAGCAGTGGCACATGTTATGAACTAAAAATATATATATAATTTTTATTGTATTGTTTAGGGACTTAACCTGAACTTAGTTTTATATTTTTAGGCTACATTACATACACATAATAATGTATTGTATAGTTTTTGTTCATTGTGTTGGGATTTAGCATACAAGAGACAGCATTGGGTGGCACTGGTCAGGTCTTTGTATTTTATTGCAACAAATAAATAACTCCGAGGCATACACGCCAGTGTTTGCAATTTCCATTTATATGTTTTTACAACGAGTTGTTTCAAACTGTATCTACATGACATGTGGTTTAATGATAAAATAATAAAGTTTGTTCATAATGAACAAACTTTATTATTTTATCATTATATTATAGAGGTGAAGTATTAATTCGTTAGCGAATATATAATTTTATATTTTAATATCAGACCTGACAGATATTGATCTGTCAATATAAGTACATTAGTCAAGGAACAACAACAAATATTAAAAAATAATATAAACGCCTCATACACTTAGATATACGAAGTATTTGTTATCGGTCTTATTAAGTACCGGAGACAAAACGAAGATATAATAATATCAGGCACTCGTTAGTGTATATGAAGTATATCCGCGAGTTACGAGTAGGTACTATCTACAACACCGGAACTCGTCGAAAACAATATTTGATGACTGTCCATTGTATGCGGGATGGTACGAAGTGGCCGCGGCACGTGTTGAAATTGTGGAAGCGGAATAACTTGAATGTTAAGCCAAGGTGCAGATTGAACGATTGTTAAACCAAGTGTGGCGACGGTCCTAAATTTTTTTTTACTACCGTAGTCAAGGACCGTGGAGGTCTAACTACGGCTTATAAACATTTACACGCACGCACTCAGACATATTATATTCAAAAACATATTATTTAGGTATATACATTTCATTTGGGAACATAAAATTAAAATGAGTTGTACCTTTTACTACCTTGCTGGCAGGTCCTACAACTCTTATTATGGCAAAATTCGGATACTGATTTAGTTATTTATATTTTTTTTTATTTGCTTCACTTAACCTTCATCATAACCTTCCCAGGCGAACTGTACAAGTTCTGCCACCATTCAACTGGAGAATAAGGTAAGATTAGGGAATAAGTATAAAATATTGCAAGCAAGCAATACTTAGTTACGAACTTAAATTGAACTCAATTTACAAAATCAACTTTTACGTATAATTTATCATAAATTTTGTAAGTACCTAAACGTTAGTTTTCGTAGCGAATGGGCCTAGTTTTTGTTGCTCGTTCATAGTCGTTTATGGAAAACTCGAATTAGAACCAGTCGTCCTTAAACTCGGTGAAGTGTCCAAACGTTCACTACAAGCCACTTCGGATTAATTCGGCCTACTGTTTTAGAAATTGGCTTCCTTCAACTAAATGGCATGCAGTTTTAGTTGGCCAACTTTACAAGTATTTTAATGCAAACTAAGTTAGTATTTCAACATCACCGGATTAATTATGTTTTAATAAAGTAATGGGGATCAAAACTAATAACTTTAAACGTTTATGTTATGTTTTGGTTTTTACTCTTATTTAAGTAATTGAAAGGTTGAAATTAATATGCACCTTTATAATGTTGATCAAGACACGAGAAGTCTATCAATCTGCATAGTCTTTTGCTACTCGTTTACGATAAATATTAAAAAATAGTAAAATTGTCAATCTGCCATTAAATTTGAAAATCTGCGAATATCAACTGCGTACGCATGGTTTACTGTTTTAAAAGTCTGCGTAGGTATTATTTTCAGAAAGGTATTTTATACATATTATAAAAGGATAGCCTCGTTTTGGATTCTTTCCGTAGCAATATTTCACGTAAACCTAAAAAGCGTACAGAATGTAGAGTTAAAGGCAAGGACGGTAGCACACGCATGCGTTACCTCCTGATATGATATAAGAAACCAATGAAGCGTGAATGTCAGATTAGACTAAATTGAACTGACAAGTTTCTAACAATTTCATGCAAATCTTCAAAAACAACGTGCAAGGAGCTTATTTAACGGACCTTTAGTATTTAGGTACAAAATAAGACGGTTAGAGAAATGAAAATTACTGTCCTCGGGCTTAAACTCTGGTTGTGTTCATCTACCCTATGTTCCACCACCGTGAGTATTTACCACTTACTGGTAAACGATGGGAAAGGACTTTTTCAAGAGATACAGATTCCGTCTGATAAGTAAACGTCTAAAACTAAAAGAAAGGGCGGATTTATTTTATTTCACCTGCCCTTCAAATTTAATATAATTCGATTTAAATAACTTTTAAATATCGTTTAGTTTGTCTTCTTTATGTTGCTAAAGCATTTATTTCTTTCACTCTCATTCTCATTTATGAAAATTTTACTTATCAAAAGCGATTATACATGTCATCGTCCCAATTTTCGTCACACGGCAAAAATTAAGAAAAAGTATATCTCAGTTATAAGAAAAAGTATATATCAGTATATCACAGCTGTTTCACCAAACCGCAATAAGAAATATAGTTTCAAAAACATACTGAGCGGTAATGTCTGTTGGTCCTAACAGCGTTAGCAACACAAAGCGCATGTTCGCAACTCGTGAAATCATTTTTTATTTGAACAGCGAAACAAAAATTTCGTGTCAACACATGAAATCTAAATATATATCACACATAAAATCTCGTTTTTCGCAGAGTACAAATTAATTTCATGCCAACGTATGCTTTCATTCTGAGCTGCGGTCTCATTTAACGGGAGGGAAATTCACGCAACGCTACGCACATAATTTAGTTTTCTTTTACTGACCTATTAATTATGTATGCTTCAAGTACGCCCACTCATGCCTTTTATTGATTGAAGAATAAATTGTTAGAATCGATCGGTTCATGGTCTTAAATTATGAGTATTTTAGGCGTGAACATGCTCTTCTCGTTTTAGTTTTTGAACTCATTAAGGTTTTGTGTCCGAAGTGTAAAAAACATTGCTCTATCGCCAAAATCTAGTCAGTCTGTATCTCAGGTGAGTGAACAAGTGAAATTCGACTTAACGCAAAAAATGATTTAAATCAATAATAAATTATGATAGGTATTCCATATTCAAACATTTACGAACGACCAGGAGCGCAAAACTTTTAGTATTCCCTTTATACGTATTCCATAACGTACCGTAACAATTGTGTAGCATCTTCTCGATACGGAGTTTGTGGGTCACGTTGCTTACAATAGCGTTATTCGAGTGATCATTGATATCGTTACACCTTACAGTCTAGTAGACTGTATAGGGATATATAGGAATGCTCTAAGGTAATATTATTGTTTTTCCTTGATATTTACATGGACATGTTACATGATAAAAATAAGCTATGTAAAGACCGATTCCATGTACAAAAAGAGCTGTTTTTAGTAAGACGACTATCAAACAGTAATAGGTAACCTCTTATACATTAAATTAACTTCCTCAACAAACCTACTATATGATGAAGTTGTTTCTAAGTCATATTAATCGTTGATACGTGCCATCCCAAATCCATCCATAATCTGAATCACCGAGGAGAGAAAAAACAAATTTTGCAAAACAAAGAGCAGTTGTCATTAATCGAGCTTAATGTTTAGGTAGCGGAAAAACCATTTCGAGGCCTCCTACATATATACGATCGCACATGTGAATATTAATAATGCTAACATTAGATGCCTAACACCCAAAACTTCATTAACTAACTAAAAGTATCAGTGAGAACTCTCTCCAGTGAAACCCAACTCCAGAAGACCGCTCTATACGATAGCCCTAAACTATAATTGGACGAGCCCACTGAAGCCTACTTGAACAATTTGTAGCTGATCACTGGAACTGTGGTAATAGCCGTCGACCTTCTTTTCGTTTCGTCAGCCAATTACATTTTAGTGTCCTCCTAATGGGATCGGATCGGAGCCATCAGAGTGAGGTCACTACAATGCACCCTCAATGGAGAGGATGACGCATACACACATCATGCACACATACAATAACTACGTCAGTTTCCTTGTCGCTACATTACACAGTTATTCCGTAACAATGCCCACAGTCCATTTGTAACTTACAAATATATGTATAATCCTAACCTATGTATAATCCTAATCGTATTTAACGTAATATTGTTTGTCGGGAAGTAGAAGGCCGAACACAAAGCTTCATCAACTAATTTAATCAGTTTCATCGACGTCAGATTTTATCTCTTTATAGGTACTCGCAGTATTTCGTAGTAAAAGTTCATTGTTAGATATTTAGTTTACTTCGTATCAGTTACTTTGAATCTTTCCTTCAAGCAGCGGGTAAGTAGTTAAATACGCAAATGAAAAGGGAATCATTTATTTTCACAAGAAAGCATAAAATCAATAACTTCTACTTTTATAAGTGTACTATATTGAGTATTCAAAACAACTCTACATGTTATTTTCATATTGCATAGCGTATAAATGATATTTTGATTTGTGGCACTTGACGTAATCGCAGCAAGTAAATTTATATTTTTATTTAAAGTTAATAAAACAATTTTATTATGAATCCGCTTATTAAATTAATTACAGTTTAAAGCATCTGTGTAGTAATCGATTCGGAAAAGTTTCTGAAACTTTGATGAGACCTTCAGTTGGTACAATCAGAATACGAAAGAAAGACGCAAGATAAATGTGACTTACAAAAGCTTTTACTGGATTCGACAAAGTTGTGTGGGATTACTAAGTTTTAATATCAAAAATGTTTTTGTCGTTGAAGAATTGTAAGTGTTTACTTGCAAAAGAAAAATGATGAAATATTTATCTGCGAAAATAAACCAAAAAAAAAGAATTGCTTGGTTGGCTTGTTACAGCCTATTATTTAGGTGCATAAGTTTATATATAAGATAATATTTGGATATTATTTTTTATAATACACTTATTATACTATTTAGTGGCCATTTGAATTTAATTACTAAGAACTTCTTCAGAAACGATGAACGAACTTGTGTGGGGGAAAATTTTATGGGCTCGATTGAATGAATCATTATGAATCATCTGATGGTGAGAGACACTGTCACACCAAACACTACTGAAATTCATTCTCAGTTAGCGACAATTCTTTTTTAAAGGCTTTTAAAACCTATGTATAGTAATAGTATTTATAGCTATAACTAACCTGATAAGAGACATTGGCTAAGAGTCATAAGAGTAATTACTCTTATTAGCCAATTCTGAAGAGCCAGAGCCTATTTAAAGTAAAAAATAAAATATTCACACCATCCTACACCATCTAGTATGTAATTAAACTTTATACAGATTCAAATAATTTCTCTATATGTACTTACCTGACTTTCAGAACATTTCAAAACACTTTTCGGTAGCTGCAAAAATTTGTGAAGATTAATTGTTATTCGTTTTCTATACCTACAAGCTGCACTAGTTGTAATATTTATTAAGGTCACTGAGGACACCACTCGAATGGAGCGGGCGCCCGTTGCCGGCCACGAGCAATTTCGCCCATTTGTTATTTGCCCGGCGCAAATGTTCGTATTGAATGGCGCACGTGACAGCCCACTATTAGTTCATTTGAATTGCATCAGCTATAGCCCGAATATAGCATTTAACACAGTTTGTGTATGCTAACAAAATAGGTCCCGAAAATACGGGCATGCATAGCGAGTATGTACCTATAATCTACATTTATTGTCATCCATTTATTTTAGTGTCATTGCAGAGTTATGTACCTGACATTTTAAATAACGAAACTTCACGCTCATAGCTTATAATTCCACATGTTATTCAAATCATACATAATTTTGCTGTTGACCTATTTCCCTTTTAGGTAGTGCTGAATTTAAAAAAATCAGCACAATAAAAAGTT
This sequence comes from Noctuana stator, assembly GCA_018231225.1. NCBI lineage: Eukaryota > Metazoa > Arthropoda > Insecta > Lepidoptera > Hesperiidae > Noctuana > Noctuana stator. The sequence continues at coordinate 8,776 of DWQK01000329.1, forward strand.
CAAATAATAACTTTTTTTTTTCATAAAGTATTTGCATTTAAATAAATAAAAGTTCACTCCGTAATTATACGTTCATATCTTTGAAACGATACATCCAAATTTGACGTATCATAACGTCTACCTTTTCGTGTCTTTAAATTTACTTTAAAAACTAGGCGGGTCAAGAGAAATGTTAATTTGCTACTTCAGTTGGAAAAAAAAGAACATCGGAAAGTAAAAAGAGTCTGTGCTTGAAGTGTCTATTTAACTTTGCGTATTCAAAGTTCACTGAGCAATGAGAATATTTGCCATTTTCTAACATATTAAAGCTAATTGTATCCGAAGTAATAACATGCCTTCAATTTGATGTTGTTTTGATAAGAAAATTTACCTATTGTTATACTTATTGTTATATTTAGCGTTTTGTTGTTATATTTACCGTCTATCCGCGATTTCATTTACGTGGATGGGATATGTAATTGGGGTATGAGTAATTTATGTAAGAATACAGGTAGGTATTTTATGTTACATTTAAAAGTAAAGGTGTTTTATTGCATAAAGTTTCCGATAAGAGTAATCCGCGCAAAGTCGTTAATACATTTCCTCCGTAATCTTGGAGCAGTACGCCAACCGGGGCATTATGGCATTGTTCCCTTCGCCAACGTGCTTTGTGATGCGTGTTTCTTCGACGCTTTGAGGAATGACTTGAGGCATTAAAGCACCATTTACAACGCTGTGCATCAATCATTAGCTTTTGTGTGAAAGATCAACTTTCCAGTTCACATCTTTGTTCGTAACGTTAGTGGTTTAGCTCTGCCTTAGGTAGATATTTTTTTTATCAAATTCTATGCGTTACGACATGCTGTTTTCTGTTGACTTTTAAAGTATATGCTTATTATAATTGGCTCCAGCATTTGAGTAGTTGGCAATTATAGGTAAGATTAAGTTTCTATAAACATATTTTTTGTTTCTAATTTTGCTTTCTATATTAGCATAGGTACTCAAAATGCAATTATTAAAACAGTAACGTTTCCCACGATTTTCTGTGTAGTAAGCATAGGTTTATTATAAACTGGTGTTAGATAAATCTATGCTTGTAGGGGACGTCAAGTTATATAAAGAAACGCGTTTAAATTATTACAACCGGAAGGTTAAAAATTATTCAAATTGCAATAACTTCTGGCTTATTGCTTAATCAAGTTAAGTTAGTTATAGGTATATACTTCCTTAACAGCGGTCCGTGATTTGCTCATTCATCAAAAGATTTCTTTCTCTGTTTAACAAACCGAAGCGTGTTTAATGAGGGAAATCAATCAAAGCTTAGGTACTTCGTATTTCGCTTGATTGATTGATGATTCTTCAAACCTTGATTGAATGAACTTCATCATTTCATTTAGCCATTGCATAACTAAATTAATATAATACACCTATTGATTTCTGGCCCATCAGTTTAACACCCTTACATTGATGGAAAAATCAAAGCAAAGAACTTTTTAAGTTACATTGCGGCCTTACATAAAATAATATTTACCTATTATATTAAAAAAAAACATATTGCCTTCATCATTCCATGCAAGAAAATTCTAACGATATTTACACGCATATCATGGAAATACAATACATAATACTCGTAGCTATTATGCTAATATGCAAAATCCTTTTTAAAATACGTTACGCAAGCAACACAATACGTAAATGCAATTTTGCCTTTACATCCTTTCCGCTCTCTTTGCTACATTCTTCCTTTCGTTATAAAAGAGAAGACGGGTGAACGTGTAGACACTATACGAAATTTGCTATTAGGAAAATAGCTGGTTTACTCTCACAAAGCTGCATCACCTGAGAGATAAATTTTGTTTAGAGCTCCAAGTCTGCTATAGTACAACCATTATGACACTATTATGATACTACTACATACATACTATACTTACACGCAGAAATACGAGTACTCTGTCGTACTCGCACGCACACACTAATATCATAAAGAAATCAGTAAGCCCGGCTTAGCGTTACCTTATTATATGCAGACTCCGACAATAGAAGATTACTTGTGTAGGGTCCGCTTGACAAAAAAATAATACAATCTTTACAAGCCTCTATGTACCTACCATTAATTAGTTTATTTTAAATTATCCATTAGCTTATCAGTTAGTCATTACTACATGATGTAATTATTACAGGAACTACATAATGCCAATTGCACGTCAGTTTCACACCATCTGAATAGCTCGGTTTGACATAAAGGCACTGCCTCCGCAAGAACGTATAATATATTTTATCCATAATTCCATGAAGCTTACATAAATCCCGAACGTCTGAATAAATTACTTCTGGCTGTACGTAATTGCCATATATCGCTTAACTGCATTCCGGTATCGACCTTTTACGAGCACTATGCAGTATGCACAACATACATCAATAAATAATATATTTTGAGTACATATTGCAACTTTGTACACTTCTAAAATTTAAATATGATTGATTTGCACTAAATACTTAAGTTCGCCATATTCGTAGAAAGATTCCTATTTTAAAACCTATATCTAGTTTGTATCTTTGTTCGAGCTATTTGTTTGAAATTTGTATCTGTTTGTACGTGAATGCCTGAATGCCCATGGCAACACATACGTTTTATACTAAAGGTAAAAAAATTGGCCTTATGAAATAAAGTTTATAGCAGGTACAACATACTCGTAGGTCTATCAAAAACTATTTGGATAGGTATATACTCGTATCATACCTTTTAGAATCATATTTGCAAACAATTTTTTTAATAACAATTGAAACTCCCGCTATAAATATTAAACGAAATTTTAAATAGGTTATTCTATACTGCACGAGAAATTGTGTGGAGTTTAAATTTAAAGTTCTGCCGTAGCATATTTGGCCGTAAAAGTTTTAACAACTTTCCTGCTGCGCTTCACTTATATCATAACTTATGGGCTCCAGGAGCGAAGCGAGGAACACCTTTTCATGAATGAGTTGAGACGCTCTATATCTCATCCGATATATTATTATCTGAGAAAATTTGTAGTTCGTTGGAATCTGTAGTTGTAGTTCTCAATATAAGGTATATACAATTGAGAATAAACCAATAAAAAATCGGACCCTACCACTTATTATCTGATGCTAAGGGGTAAGAGGGGTAATAGGTTTCAAGAATTTAATATCTGCTTTTAATCAACACATCAACTACTCATGCTCGTATATAGTAGTCACCATGCCGTTTCACCATATGGACGGTTCTGGGTTCGACTGCTAGCGGACGGTTCTGGGTTCGGGTGCTAGCTAAATTGTGAATTTAAATTTGTTACTTTAAAAATAAAGTAATTACCGCAATTATCGTAAAGTATCCATACTTTAGTTGAAATGTATGTCAAAATCACGTCAAAACTCGTTAAAACTCTTGAAAAATATCGACATATATCAGTAAGCCCATTACCCGAATGTACATTTGTGCTGAAATATGCAAAACGATTATACGAATATTGATGTTTCAATTACAAGAAGAGCCTGTACGCGACTGTACTCGTGCTATACGTGAAAATGGAAAAGTAATTGACGTATTGAGATTCAGTGTACCTACTCTCCATTTTGACGAAAGAAAGAGTCTGCAAATTGGTTTCAGTATGTGCGGGAATATTTTATGAGTACGTTAGCGACTTTACATTGTACTTACTTTACGTAGTTTTTTTTACATGAGTGTTTTGTTACAGAGGTATATTGTTTATTGTGAGAAGAAGAGTTTCGTTTTGTTGACAATGAGATTTCTGTTCCGTGTGTTTGATCAATTCTTTGTGTATGTCCATGGCATCCACGAAACAGGGAATCCTTATGGGAGGCAATGAGTGCAACATGTTATTTATTAACTTTTATCATCACAGTGTCTTAAGAACTCAAAATATTGCAAGTATATTTATTCAAATATATTACTTATTCAAATACATTGATAAGTTTGAACTAACTTACGTGATTTAACATAAAAATTCCAACATATCGAAGCAATCAAAGCTAAGCAAATGTTAGCCTTATTCCGTTAACAATCTGATTGATCGTACCAACAATCGGTCGGGGCAACCGAAACTAGCTTTAGATTTGTTTAACCGGCTAACAACTAACAATACGTGCAAACCGACTCCATAATGATTAGTTTTGTTAGTAGATAAACCTCTAAATAATGCTCTGCTGCGCTCATAACCTGCTGTTAAGCAAATCTTGTGGCTTGTGTTTTGGTTGGAAAACGTGTGTGTCGAACGCACTATATTTGCTACCATCTTAATCCTCTTGAGTAGCAACGCCTTGGATTTTCCTAAATAAACACGCTTTTTATAAATTCGGTATAATTATCTGAAATTTAATTACAAACATCTGCCAAAATTACATTGAGAAACAAAATAATACCTAAATAAGCATTTAAATTCGCGTAATGATAGAAACAAGAGACTACGTTGAACAAATTTCTAACTTTTAATGAACGTCAATAATTCAGACAACATTTAGATAGTGTAAATTACCTCAGATTTGTTCAACCACCGAACAATGAAGACAATGGCAGCCTTACAATGGCGGATCCACCTGATTAGTTCGGAGCTAATCGAATAAATAGATAATCGTATTTGTTCGATCTGGTTCGTTAGGAGTCTTACGCACGATATACCAGTGTTGTTTTTTTTCATAGAACTACGTTACGGTTTTGTAATAAACTATAGACTAGAAATGAAGAACAACAACATTTCACATATATTTATTTGTTTATAAGACTGTATTGATAAGAAGTGAAATAACCCATGTACGACCTCAAACGGGACTCCTCATAATTAATAATTATCGTGTCACATGTACCTATGAAAGTTTCTTAAATTTTTTAAACCTTAATAATAATAAAATAATATATATCAATTGTGTGTGAACCACTTTATTATTAAATAAAGTGAGTTGCCTTCGCTGGAACAATCTATAACAACCGAGATACGGGTAGCAATTAAAGATTCAAACTTCATTAGTGTAGCTACTCGTAAATCCATTTTGTCGTGTTGAATTTCCAATGTAAACACACATTTAAAGTTCCTGTTAAAATTTTATAAATAGATATTTGTGGCAATAATATCTAATTCGATTTTTTTTCCAGAGGTTATAACGTCCCTTTTTTTAAATTGCCACATTTTTCAGTCATTCAAGAACGAATATTAGACGAAATTTCATAGTAATTTTCGTAGATGAACTAACTCACAATTGCCGATTTCTCCGAAACCTTTTATGAAATATTTTGACGGCTGTTTGAAAATTCCAATTAAAGTTTCGAAGCGATTTTAACTTTCTAATTTTAACGCGCTTTTAACTCTTGAACGAGCAATGTTTGTATATGTATGTCCCTAATCGAAAAGTCGAAAATCAAAAAATCGATTTAAACCTTGTTTTTATGTATAACAGTATTTCAAATTTGTTTGCCTTCAAAACATTTTTGTATTTTTGCTACTTTCTTTAAAGTACTTTTATAGACGGATAAAATTGCTTCATACTAGAATTGATCCTTGAACGCTGTGAGTACATTGAGTACCCTCGTACTGCTTATTACTGTCTGAAATATACTCGTACATAATCAAGACAAGTATCGTTGGAGGTTGGAGGGATACATTGATGGCACCAAGCATTATTATTGTAGGTATTAATCAGCTAAGTATAAGTTCCTATATAAGTACTTAGTATAAATACCTAGTAAAGTAAATCTTTCAAAGTCGAGTTTCACACTTTTTGTGACAAAGTTGACAAGGGATGTCATAATAATAAGGGATCACTTCTAAAAATATCGTTGTAAGCAAGTAAAACCATTTATTTTGAAAATACTCCTTTGTAATGTCGACGCGTTTGTTCTCATGAAATACAACTCACTTCGATTCATTGATGTTTTTCTGACAGCATTCATTTCCGCTGTAATCCATTTCGCGTATACCTTCCCGTTTGTTTGAAATGCATGCTATGAAATGATATTTTGTTTACAAAATAAGAAGAATGAAGAATGATAAACGTGTAGACTGCAAATAAGGATGTAAATTGTGTATTTTTTATAGTTAAAGTGAGTCAGTTTAAATCGGAAATATTGAAGTTTTGGCCAATAACACAACTTGTTAGGTTAGTTAAACTTAACATGCTAGGTATATCCACTGTACCTAGAATTTATCGTTTTTTATAATAGCAACAAAAATGTACAAATAGATATGACCAAAATTAATTTAACTTATTAAATTTAAAAGGCTAAGAATATTGTTTTTTTAAGTCTTTAAATATTTTATTTTTCTTTGTAACTTAAATAAAATATTATGTTATTATTATTATTATTAAAGCTGAATTTACCGTTCCACTGGTTAAAGGCTTAATAATTCAATTAGAGGTAAGAATTCGATTTAGTAGGGAGCGTTGCCCGTAAGTCAATATTGGGTGAAAATTGTTTCACGATCGCCAGCCGATAATTAATTAAATTATTTTGGCAGTCCCATCCCATCGTCCTTGTTTTCGGCAGTTATACAAAACCGTACCGATATGAAAGCCTAGTAAAATCGTCAATGTACATAAACTGCTATTTGATATTTAGGACTTTGAAATAGTATCAAAATGAGATTATTTCTCTATATACTCTTAAACCAATGTTAAAAATTATAAGAATTTAAAGAAAGTTTAAATTTTATTATCTTACATATCTTATACATTATGAAGTATATTATGTTTTTTTTGTTGTAGAAATTCTTCGTTGTTTATTTTTGTTCTCCGATTTTCAAACGACGTCTCCTTCAACTTTTTAATTAACGTCGATTTCTATTGAAAATTTCAGAAGTTTCTTCAGATTCATAACAAACTTCTATATGCTCTGATGATTTAGTAATTGATTGTTGACAATATAAATTGGTCAACATGATTGTAATGAACTCAAGATTCGTAATTTCAGTAAAAAATTTTTGCTTATTTATTTTGTGCCTGTATCGAACTTAGCGTATTTAAGATATAATTATTATCATACCTTCTTTCAATATTCTTAACAATTCTCTCATCAGACCCTTAACCTTAATTTGCCTAACACTATCAGGAAGTTCTAGCGGTAATCTTCCGTCATCATCTTTAGACCCTCGTCATCATATGTGATATGCGATATATAAAACACATACTCGTACATATGTGTTCACATGAAACTAATGGTTAGTTCATTTCAGGTCATTTCTCATAAAGGTTTTCCACTCCCTATATTTCGGCTCCATTACGTATAGTAATTTATTTTATGATAATTATCAGATCGGCTGATCGCGAGTCATAATAAAGTTTATTAGGTATATTAAATTAGGTACTATTATTGGTAAAATTTATTAGTTTTTGTAAAGTAAACTTCTACGTGCAATCGTTATCACGTATTACTTTACATTTTCTTCATAAACAATTCAAAACCGGCGTTAGATGGTTCCGAGTGTTCCGACAGCTCTCCGGTAATAAGTAGGTATTTCGAAGTGGAGCTGAAGAACATCCTTTTTATTTTTATATTATCTGTCATCAGTCACTTTATTCCATTACGTTTCGCAACGTTTCCTGAAAACATAACAATAGGCGCGTTTGACTGAAGAGCAGAGCAATCCTTTCAAAAAATGCTTACCTTCAACGGATACAGTTGATTGAACTTAGAGTGAAATCGCAAAATCTACGCCGAGTTAATTGAAGCTATTCATAAAATATTGAAGTGCGATCCGACAACTGGACTGGAAATCTTGTCAATTAGCTCTCCGGATAGACGAAAGCGTTTATTAAATGAATTTCCAACAAAATGTAGGCTTTAACACGTTTAAACTACATTTTATTTGATATATAGAGCTTGCTTTTTCCTGCGGCCGTTTAAATGCCTCATTTAAATTTCAACAATTTATCTGCATTTATATTTCAGTGTTTTTTTAATGAAAATTCAACGTGGAAACTCTTTAGCGTTCAGCGGTTTCAATTTATTTTTTACGTAAAGTTTTAACAAGGGTTAAGAAAATTTTTTTTGCAGAAGTTTAAAAAATTCTCTATCCATTTACGACCTCCAATCCATGGGTTACAGTGACCACTAATTTCATTAGAGTAATCACTTAGCATAACCTACTCTTAAAATATGTTGGTACGTTGAATAGGTAGGTATGTGTTACATTATTATTAATCTAACACCATCCTTTAAGCGTCAAATGCTCATCTACATTAATCGATTGGGGAAAACTTGCGCAGAGAACACACAAAAGGAAATAAAAACATTAATTTGGGTAAATAAACATGCGGCACTAGTAATAGCGCGTTGGGGACATTTGGACCGAATACAACTGCGACAATTTTGAGTTTAGATGTTCACACGTTATATTGTTTTTTATTACTGTAAAAGGTCTGCAGGCCTTAAACGACCTCCGTAAAGGATCCAACGTCATAAATGTAATAGAATTTTAAATACAACTGGTATGTACTATGTAGGTAACGTATTATGTATATTAGTTACTTACTATGGGTTAAGGTAATGGGATAATATTTTTTTATGTTTCTCGAATACTGTAGTGTACCTACGTGACAGAAGACGCTAATATCTTTTATAGAGGACGCTGCATCTCTCTATCTGCTCTCTGCTCTCTATCTATACCATCTATGCCTGCGACACGTCGCAGTCGCAGCTGCACGCAACTGAGTGCTATATAAAAGACTGTGCAGTAGGTCAGGGGCCCACTCTTCATTAGACATTCGAGAGGTACACACAGTGGGTGGACTATAGAGGAGAGACAACTGTGTTATGACTACACACGACAGGACTAAACCTAATCACAAGCTTCCTACCTGGGTCCTGAGTCGGATATTAAATCGTCATCATCTGTCAGCGACACTAAACGATTGATTTTGACAGTTTCATTAATCTTAAGAGTTAATTTGTTAAGAACATAAAGTTGTTAATGGTTTTCCTACTGACTTTCAACTGTCTTCACACGCAGAATATGTTAGAATTTTGTAAATACGATAATAAAATAGAATTAGGTAATTGGTATAGATAGACGAAGCTTACACTCTCTGGTTGACGGTAATTAAAGACGAAGGTCCGCGGATAATTGTTATGCTTACTGCACTAAGTTTTTAAACCTACTAAACTTTAAATAAAGCAAAGATAATCACAACACAATTTATTCAATTGTGACGCACAATGTTCACACATGGCGTCAACAAAGTTTATTACATTGCGGCCGTCGCGTCGTTTTCTGTCGCAGTAACGGTCACTGGACGCAGGACCTATTATCCTCGTAACAGAATTTACGCGCCCGTAAAGGAACAGTAAACATTAAAACAAAAGCTAAAAGTTTGTTTTTAACTGGAAATGTAGGTAGATTGTATAAATATAAATAGCTAAATGCCAACTGGTTGGACCACCGTCGAGTTCTTTTTCTACATTATATTTAAGTTATCCACATTTTATATTGTATTTAAGTTATTTGAGATTTGGTAGTTATATCGGTTATTTTATTTGGTACTAACATCTTTATAGAGTATAATATGTACGAGTATATGTATATTTTGAGTAATAATGTACGTACAGTACGTACGATGGATGACACGGTTTTATCATGTAGGGAAGCTAAGAAATAAAAGTTTTGTTAAGACACGGGCCCGCGGTCATCTTGGCAATCTCCTCTATAAAATATAAGGTTATTCGGTACATTTACTTATCGTTGCGAGATAAAGTACATAAAATAAAAATATATTTTCTTCTTACTTAATATTATTAAATGTTAAGCTTGACTGATGGCTTCCAATAGATTGTAATGTATTTTGTAATTGTAAGCTACCTCCTTAAGTAGTGTTGACATTAAAATAAGGGTACATAAGTAATTATGAATTTTAATACAGATACAGTTAATAATTATTTTAAACCTAACAAATTAATAACAAGTAACTCCATTAAACTAAGATACACTTAAATCAGGCGTGATTAATCGATAGTTAATTACTTGGATGATGTTCGCAGGATTATTAAACCTAATTTACACGTAGATGCTTCTTAATAATGATGTAAACTTGCATGTATAGGCTATAATAACCGATTAATATAGAATTAATTGGATCCTTTATATAGTTAAGATAATATTAGATAATGTTCGGGTGGTTCTATTCATTTATTGTTTATTGCATTAAACAATTAGCCTGTAAGGTTTCTGTTTAGTCGTATTCGATTGATGAAAAACGAATAAGTGAGCGATATATTTAAGTATTAAGACAAAATCCGTAGATGGTAAAACTGGTAGGTACAATTGTTCGCCGACGTAGGTACCACATCCGCTATCGATTTTCATGTATTTGCCGTAAGCTTATTTACTGGTGGAGAATGCCAATAAGCTTTATGTTCGCCTTTGTAGCCACTAGGTTCACAACAAAGTTAAAATAATCCAATAGAAACTCCACGCTCTTACTCCTGTATCATATAAACTTTATTATTGAATTCAAGTTTTCTTTTGCCTTCGTTAATATACTTTGTGGATATTGTTTAAAAAATATGTAGATGAATCGTAGAAAATTTATTCTAGACAGTAGATATCACGTTGTACTGTGCAGTCTGCCTAACGATCTTTGGATGCGCAAGCCGTAACCAGTTTTGCATTAACCCGATTACCTACCCGAGTACGTACCTAGTTAGGTTCGTAATGCATGAGACGTTGAACAGCAATAGAGGAGGCAGATATACTGACGTATACTAACATATACTCGCTCTTGGTAGCTTATGAGCCACTTAAGCAAGTAAAGGTATTACGACGAAATCCCAAATGGATAGGAAGTTTCAAATTTAGGTAAATTCCTCAGTATTTATTTATTTATTATCAGACTAACTATTTATAAATTAATTAGACCCGGTTGTAGTGGCTACAGGGTAATAACCTATGTTTCATCTCGATTAATAACTTGTAATTAACCTCGATTAATGTATGCTTATATTGTTGACAAAAAGGTATCATTAATTTATTGATTGGCAGTAGACGCAACGCTACCTTCATAATTAAATATTATTTACATACGGATTAACAACAGTCAGTAAACGGATTACTAGTAACTTATATTATGTTAATGTAAAGGAGCGTTATTAAAAGATTTACAACGAAAAACGTGAGGCGTGCTGATTCCAGTTTACGAGTAGGTATGTCATTGTATTCACTTTACTCGTAGTTCAAGATTTCTTATAATTTTCTTGTAATATCATATATGTTCTTGTGATATAATTAATTTTGTAGTCATTTTTTTACTTTAATTTAATTGCTTTTATGCTTTTCATAATTTAGAACATATCTACTAGTAAGAACACTTTCATTTACGAGTATCTATGAACATAAATCACCTTTCAAACAAAATGAAGCGGTATTAAAACCGTTCTGTGTTCTCAAAACAAATTTTCTTTAATCCATTTTAGTACAAAGGAATTAGTACAATTTATTAAATAGAATTTATCGAGTCAATATTATAAGTAAAGTAACTGTAAGAGATTGAACAGCTATGTATAGATTGACTGTACTAAAATTCAGAGAAACATTCGATACTATTCGATTCTTTCCATTATAGCGAAAAAAGTGAATGAGAAAAAGTTATTGAATTGAATATTCCATCACAGCAATTCTCAATACAAAAAAAGTTTTGAATATGTTCGTTGTTTAAAACTCGAAATCTTTTGCAACAAGTAAAACGACTGGAGAATGTAAGGATAATAATATAGCGCAAACTAACTCTGTAAACCCTTTTTTATGTCCCACTGCTGGGCACGGGTCCCTCCTCACTACCAGGGAAGTCCTAGAGCATACTCTACCTCGCTGCTCCAATGCTTTGAAAGATTGATGGAGTTTATTTACTTATGTATTGTCAATCACACCCTTATTGATATGGGGACAGGCGAACATATACATACGTAGGTACTAGTTCACATACCGCAATAGCCTCGAGAAGTGTTCGCTTGGGAAATGTTTGCCTTTTCAAGTTTTCTCGCGGTTCGAAGGAATCACACGACATCCCCGAGGCACTCCACTCAACACATCACACTTGAATACCTATACCCTACACTTTATAGCATTCACTTACTCACTCAGGCCACGAGCTTAGACATGCGAACACTTTGTGAGCTTTGAATTTGTATTCCATATTTTTCTTGAGAATTTTAGTGATACTCATGTACGTCTATATTGTATAAGTACTCTTGACTCTATATGCTCTCTTTATATTTTTAGTTAAAATATCTTGTTAGTATACATTTTCTGTTACTAACTTCATTGAAAAAAGAAAGGTAACTAGGTTGCCGAGAAGTTATAACGATGCTTGTAGATTTTTGAAAGGAAAAAAATCCGCTAACACTTTATAGAATCTAAATGTGGTGTTTTTAATTAGATCGTAAAATTATATATTAAATGAAATCATGGAGAAGAACCTTATCTTATGCTAACATAATGTGTAATGTCGCGTACAAGTTCGTACTATACAAATGATAGTAAATTTTTAATTTCAAACGAGTTTCATTCAAAATAGGTACGTGCTAAGATTGAATTTGGACCCACCAGAACATAGAGAACACCGATCGTAACATTTCTAGAATATCCAAGAACAGTATTATTTAATTTTAATCATCATAGAGGATATACACGCTGAAAATATGAATTTATCCAAGCTATTAAAAATGTTCCAGTTATCTTAGAGCAACGAAATTAAGTATATATTATAAGGTTGCCTATTACGCCGTAATTCGTATAAAATTTCCAACGAATTTTATCATAAAAGTTGAAATATCAGAACAATGACAGACAAAACCTCGTTACAATTTACAAAAATAATATGTCAAAGCTGTCAGTTCAGGAGATTCTCAATCGTTCTGACGAAAAATATCATAATTGGGAAAAGATAGGCATTGTTCGATCTTATATTTTTCTTCTTAAAGATTTTTTGTGGAAAGATTGTCGTGGCGTATTGAATATTTAAGAAGAAATATCATAAATTTATGACAAGTATAATAAATATTACCTAAACTTAACATAGCGTAAATTTTTAGAGGAGGAGAGACAAAAACATGTTACTGATTCTATTTAAACATCAACGATTTTTATAAAAGTTGAAGTCACATCTATATGACGGTTTCTGAAACGATAATTAAAATATTTATTTAACTAACACGTCTGTAAAATTAACAGCTATGTAATTGTGTAAGTAATTGAATATCTGAAATGTAGCGTAGTTAAGTAGTGTAATACCAGCTCAATAAGGTGATTTTTATGTTGATTTGTGTTTAGGAAATTGCCGCGAAAAATTTATAACACTCTTATTTTGTCTATAACTCAAAATAAGTAACACTTATATTCATATTTTTTTATTTTGTAGAAAGTTTTTTGATATTGAATTTATGTACGGAAAATTTTCAAAGGGAAATGGAAAATTCTGAATCCCACTTCAAATTTATGTTTTTGAGGAAAATGTAACCAGACAGCTATTGCAGCACAAATCCCGTGTTTCAGTTCCGAAATACAGTGAATGAGATTCTTTTTCCGAGACCCGAGACTGGAAAATTTTATCCCGCCCATTGAATCTGAAGCGATGTCTCACAAAATAAATTCGTGATAGATTTTCTCG